>LT669794.1:16593704-16746572 GCA_900128785.1 Arabis alpina | reverse complement strand
TCGATACCTCTCAGTCGCTCCTGGATGAATCGAAAACTTACTCGCATGAGCTTCTCTCAGAATTTCCTGCCTCAAGTCCTCATCCTTAGGAATACAGACTCGTCCATGCACCAAGATAGTCCCATTGGCAGAAACCTGATATTTGGAACCAGCAGCTTTAGAGAGATCAATCAACACCTGATCCTTCTCCTGAGCTACTCGGATCCTCCTCAAAAGATCCGCCTGATCCGCCGCCGCTAAACCCAACGGTTCCTCTGAAGTGACACACAACCTCTAAGTACTAAGCACGCTCCCCAGATTCTCCACATCCCGCTCCTGAGAAGAATCATACCTCCTCCGACTGAGAGCATCTGCTACAGTGTTAGCCTTACCCGGATGGTAAACAATGTCCAAGTCGTAATCCGCCAACAACTCTGACCATCGCCTCTGTCGTACATTTAAATTTATCTGAGTAAAAATGTACTTCAGATTATGATGATCAGTGAACACCTGAACCCTGCCACATCCTGGTAAGGCTAACACTGTGGCTGATGCACTTAGTCGAAGGAGGTATTATTCATCTCAGGAGCGGGATGTGGAGAATCTGGTGAGCGTGCTTAGTACTTTGAGGTTGTGTGTCACTTCAGAGGAACCGTTGGGTTTAGCGGCGGTGGATCAGGCGGATCTTTTGAGCAGGATCCGAGTAGCTCAGGAGAAGGATCAGGTGTTGATTGATCTCTCTAAAGCTGCTGGTTCCGAATATCAGGTTTCTACCAATGGGACTATCTTAATACATGGACGAGTCTGTGTTCCTAAGGATGAGGACTTGAGGAAGGAAATTCTGAGAGAAGCTCATGTGAGTAAGTTTTCGATTCATCCGGGAGCGACTAAGATGTATCAGGATCTGAAACAGTATTATCATTGGGTCGGGATGAAGAGAGATGTGGCAGATTGGGTTGCAGCTTGCAATGTGTGTCAGTTGGTGAAGGCTGAGCACCAAGTTCCTAGTGGCTTATTGCAGAGTCTACCCATTCCATAGTGGAAGTGAGACATGATCACTATGGATTTCGTGGTAGGGTTGCCGGTTTCTCGGACCTATGATGCGATTTGGGTGATTGTGGACCGACTGACTAAGTCCGCACATTTTCTGGCCATTAAGAAGACAGATGGAGCTGAGGTCTTGGCTAAGAAGTATGTGAAGGAGATTGTAAGGTTACATGGAGTGCCCGCGAGTATTGTGTCGGATCGAGATTCGAGGTTTGCTTCAGTGATCTAGAGAGCTTTTCAGGCTGAGATGGGCACTAAGGTGCACATGACTACGGCTAATCATCCGCAGACGGATGGGCAGTCCGAAAGGACGATTCAGACACTAGAAGATCTGTTGAGGATGTGTGTGCTAGATTGGGGTGGTCATTGGGCGGATCACTTGAGTTTGGTGGAGTTCGCATATAATAACAGTTTTCAGGCGAGTATCGGAATGGCTCCTTTTGAGGCATTATATGGGAGGCCATGTCGTACTCCGCTATGTTTTACCCAAGTGGGGGAGAGGAGTATCTTTGGGGTTGATTTTGTTCAGGAGACGACGGAGAAGATCCGTGTTGTGAAGCTGAACATGAAAGAGGCTCAGGATAGGCAGAAGAGTTATGCCGATAGGAGAAGGAAAGAGTTGGAGTTTGCAGTCGACGATCGAGTCTATCTCAAGATGGCTATGATGCGGGGTCTGAACAGGTCCATATCCGAGGATAAGCTGAGTACGAGGTACATGGGTCCGTTCCGGGTTGTGGAATGTGTGGGACCAATTGCTTATCGGTTGGAGCTGCCTCCGATTATGGAGAAATTCCATGATGTGTTTCATGTTTCGAAACTCAGGAGATGCTTGCATGCTTCTGAGGAGGTAGTAGTGACGATTCTTGCGGATCTTCAGCCTAATCTGACTGTTGGGATGAGGCCGGTTAGGATTCTTGAGAGAAGTATCAAGATTTTGCGCCGGAAGAGAGTGCCGTTGTTGAGAGTCTTGTGGGACTGTGACGGTATTCAGGAGGAGACTTGGGAACCAGAGGCAAGGATGAAAACGAAGTTCAGGAAGTGGTTCGAGAAGCAAGCCGAGGAGTGAATTCGTTTTTCTTTATGGTTTCTAGTTTCAGTTTTGGGTTGTGATCACCGTGTGTGGTGAGGTTTTTGGTTGTGGATTTTGTATTTTTATTAAATTTGTAATGATTATGACATTTTCCAGTGAATAAGAAAGTGTTTTTCTTATGTGTTTATGACTTGTTAGTCATGTGTTAGCGGTTAGAGAACCCCGAAATGGAAGTTTTATTGCGAATAGAATTTGCCAGTTTCGATGGGGACTCTAGCGGTTTGTGTGTGTATGTGCGAGAGAGTCTCAGAATAGAAGTTTTATGGTAGTTAGAACTATCTAGTTCCGGGGAGACTCTGAGGGGACATCCGGGGTGATGGATGGTCCGGGTGATCTGTGTTGATCACGGTTGTGATGGTATTCCGGGAGGAGAATATCATGTGAGACCTTAGGAGGTAGTTCCGGTCAGAGGTACATTATAGACGTTAGGAATTGATTGCGTAGCTCAGAGATAGACATTGGTTCTTTCTTGGAGATGAGTCTCCGGCAGATCTTGAGAGATGCGTCTCTCCGGGGGACAGTGGGTTCCCTGCATACCGATCGTTCGTCAAGACTGCGAGGACTGAGAGCATGAGGGTATGGGGATAGGTTGGGAGGTTGCGACCTCTGGAAGATATTTGCATACCGATAGCTTGATAGACTGTGTGTATTGATGGGTTGAGGTGTGGAGATGGCTGAGTATCAAACACCGTCAAGACTGCGCGGACTGAGGTGGGTTGATACTAGACACCTAGAGCTGAGGGGTGACGATCCCGAGAGCTAGATGGTGGTTATGGGTTATGAGTTATGAGCTATGGGCAATCAATGTCTGAGACGAGTCTATGTGCATAGGACGGATGTGAACCTCGAGAGGGTCTGGGAGATGTATTCTCCGGTGTTACTGGCGGGTTGGTCAGGGGTTAGCTTGGTGGGTAGTGTTTGAGGATTCGAGGACGAATTCAGTTTTAGTGGGGGAGAATTGTGACGCCCGTGAACCATTTTTGAGAAAATGGAGGGGTTGTCGATCGACAGGGTACTTAAGGGTTGTCGATCGACAGGGTTCTTAAGGGATGTCGATCGACACACCTAGGGTATGTCGATCGACAGGTACCCGAATTGGTCGGTTTTCTGGTTCGATTTAAGTCGTTCAATTGGACTGGGCCGGTTTGGTGAAATCCTAGGGCTTCGTATATAAGCTTTTTGGCCGCATTCTGAGCGAAACCAAGCTTCAAATCTGCAGAGAAAGAGTTGAGAGGAGTTCTCTTGTTTCTGTTAGGGTTTTGAGTTAGGGTTTTTGTTCTTGATCGTTTTGGAGAGAAATTTCGTGGGGATTGTCATGGATTTCGTGTCTAGCTTCAATACTATCAGATTATATCCGAAAATCTAAGGTGAGTGCGTGACCATGACTTCTGGGCCGGTGGATTCGTTAGGGTTGTGTGGTGGTAGGTTATGAATTGATTGATTGATCTTGTTTGTGTTGAATCAGACTGTGATTTGTGTTTGGATTGTGTGGATTGTGATTTCCGTGCAGGTTTCGTGTCATCACAGAGGAGGAAATCGATCCGAGAGGATAATGATCGATTTCCCATGAATCTGCGACGGCCTGTCGATCGACAACCACTAGGTCTGTCGATCGACAGGACAACACGAGAGCTGTCGATCGACACCTAGTGGTTGTGTCGATCGACAGGTGATCGAGGAGCTGTCGATCGACACCTAGAGGTTATGTCGATCGACAGGGTCTTCTAGAGCTGTCGATCGACAAACACCGTGGGTGTGTCGATCGACAGGTGTGCACAGGGGTGTCGATCGACACATAGTGGTAGTGTCGATCGACAGGCCGCCTGTCTGGGCTTTGGTTGAGCTATTGTTGTGATTGTGTGATTGTTTGATGCGTGCTTTGCCTGAGCGGATCCATCGCGTCTGAGTGCGCAGTCGTAGATGGGATGACCGTCTCACTGGGTATTTGTGATAATACTCACGCATCTAATTTTTCCATGTGATGCAGGTAAAGACAAATTATGATCGTGGAATCACGGCTAAGAAGAGGGAGATTATCTAGGGTCTCGAGTTGGGTGTTTTCTGTTTTTACATTTTTGTTTTAGAACGGCTGTTAGGTTGCTGGTTTTGTGGAACCTTTTGATTTGGAATTTGTTGTTGAACCGGTTTAGCTATTTTAATGGAATTTGATTGCTTGGTTTAATTGTTTAAGTTATCCGCTGTTATTGTATTGTTGCTTGGTTGTTGAGGATAGCACTTATGGGAATGCTAGTCCGACACCAAGGTTTTCTTGTTTTAAAAAAAAAAAAAACGGGTCGGGTCGTTTCAGCCACACGCTAATCTTGTTATGTTTTATACATAAATTATGTATTTGGTACTTATAAGTTTCAGATTGGGTTTTCGGGTATTACCCGTACTGAACCGAACCATTATGTATTCCAAAATTTATATGGTCCTCATTATTGTTGTATCGAACCGACCGAAACTGAAGAAAAACCGAATCATACCGAATGGAAACTAGTTTGTTATCCTACAGACCCTTTTTCCCTAATACCAAAATAACGAAAAACCAAAAAATCGAACCAAGATGAAACCGGATATCTATATGCTTGCCCTATTTATAATGACGTCCAAACACCAAAAACACAAGTTGCTTAAATAAATAATATTCTCAAAATATTAAGATAATATATTGTCCTTGATTACGTAGTTCTCGTGATCTCCATCTTTGTAATCTCTCAACAGAAAATAATGTTTATCTGAATTTGTATGTACCTTAGATTAAGAGAACTCTTCCCATTGTCATGTCTCTTTCTAACCAATTGCTACAATCTATCTGTTTCAAGCCAATATATATATGGTATATATACATATTGCCGTTTAATCAAACTCTTATATACCGAAATGATATACAAATAACAAATAAAAAATCGGATCCCTAGGCCTATGAACTTAGCTAGTCAAAGGGAAGAAACTAATAAATAAGCTTCAAATGTCAAATGAAAATATCCAAATAGCACTAGAGAAACAAAGTGTAAGTAAACAGAAATGACATCATAAGAAGGAGAAAGGAAGAAAAGAGAGCGTAATGATGTATGTAAGTAGTTGTTTCAAAAAAAATGATGTATGTAAGTAAAAAATACATGAAATCGAAAGGTACTACTTATTAAACCCAAATACATGGACATTTATGAACAGTGCTCCGTGGAGGACCCGCAATGTAAACAAAGGATCAAATATGAGCGTAGGATCTGGTACAGAGACACACGATCGTACGGCTGTGAGGAGAATGAACATGTGAGTTGAGGTATCAAAAGTGGGACACAAAGAGAATCGAAACGGCGCCGTACAGGGAAACGGAGAGAGGACGTCCTCCGTAATAGAAACACACAGAGAAGAAAGACTCTCTGTTCTGTGTGGTCCCGACAGAGAGAGAGCTGACACAATTAGTCACTTGTCAGTTCACAGTCGTCAGTTGTCAGAATTGACTTAAAGTTGCAAAAGCTCTGTTTATCGCTTAACCACCGACTTTTATTATAATATATATAATAATTGTTAATTTATTGATTATTTATATATTTAATATTGCAGAAATTTGGTTTTCATAGTAAATAATTATCTAGGTTTACAGACTAAATATTTGTAGCAAATTATTGGATATATACAATGTTGTTTGTAAAAACAAATTAAGACGAAATATTGTTGAAATATAATATGACAAAGTATATATTAAAAAGTATAGAACAATTTTATGCTCACAATTTATAATTTTAGTGAAGTTAAGATTAAAAGTCAAAAAATAATTTTAAACAATTTTATGTGAATAGAAATTTACATATATATTAGAATATCGTTTTACATATTTTCAATAAATTCATGAAGATAATTTGATAATAAATGTTTACTTTAAATTAAAATTGATATCATATTTTTCTTTTAAAAAATCAATAAATTCATGAAGATAATTTGATAATAAATGTTTACTTTAAATTAAAATTGATATCATATTTTTCTTTTAAAAAATCAATTCAAAAATTCTAAATTGTAGAAGGGCAAATATCATAATTAAGTAAAAATTAGGTTATAAATATGAAAATGAACATTAATTGCCACCAAAAGTAACACATGGCAACTTGTCAAAACTTTAACTTAGTGGAACCTTAAAATATTATATAAGATAGCTAACTAAGTAGGGGTGTCAAAATGGATGATTCAACCCAACCCAACTCATAACTCTTATGGGTTGAATGTTAATGGTTTATGGGTTAATCCAATTGCTAAACCCCAATCCATTTAGCAATTGGGTTGAATCAACCCATGAATCCATTAAATATAAATGAGTTGGATTGACTTTGACCCAATCCATTTTATTTTGATACCTAAAATGATTATATAAATATTTATTAAAAAATTGTATCAAAATTGTGTTTTGGGCCCAATATTTTCGCAAAATCTCGTTTTTGGCGGGAAAAATTTATGGATCATATTTTTGGCAGGAAATTTTTGGGGAAAAATGTCAAAAAAATCTCGAACTTTCAAATTATGGACGAAAAAATCATGAACTTTCAAAATGTCATTTAAATCCCAAAGTTTTGATTGACTTCTTAAGAAAATGGTTAACTTTTGTTGACTTGGCCATTTTAGGCATGCCGTTAAAGTTCCGTTAGCAAATGATAACGGGGTTAATTTTCCGTTAGCAGTCTCCGTTTAGGTAAAACGACGACATATTGAAAATAGAAAAAATGTCAAAAAATCATGAACTTTCAAATTATGGTCGAAAAAAGCCTGAACTTTCAAATTATGGACGAAAAAAGCCTAAACTTTTAAAATATCATTTAAATCCCTAAGTTTATGATTCACTAGTGATATTGTTGATTCAATCAAAATCAACAACCATGTGAAATGGTAACGTCCAAGTTTGGATGGATTGCAAACATGAAGAGGATCATACAATGTCATATCCTTCTGATGCTAACAAGCAAGCTTACATGTGCGGAAAGCGAATCCTTAGGATCAATTCACGCACTTTATCATCAAAGAACTCAAGGATAGGATTGCAAGAGACTTAAAGGTATTAAACATTTCTAGTACCTTCTGTATATCTTTAATCATATGAGTGATTGACAAAAAATCAATCATGCAGCTCGTATTTACAACTCCGTCAAAAGTGGTCTCAAAATCAACTTTGATGTAGTAGTCGATGAGGAAATTGAGGCAGGGGATGGAGATTGAAGATGTATATGGTGTCGTAGATTGATCTCAAAGACTCGCTTTCTGCGAATGTAAGTTTGTTTGATAGCATCAGGTAAGTGTGTGTTCCCTTAGAACCCATGAAGACGGTTCTTCCGTCGTTTTATCAAACGAGATGTGAATTTGTGAACAAGCATAAGGGATGTTGTTTATATTGAATTTTCAAGCAATGTAAGCTAACAATGTGTCATTTTGTTTGTGCATTAGGGTCATTTAAACCTTAAACCAAAACTTTAGGATTTAATTGACATTTTGAAAGTTGAGGTTTTTTTCATCCATAATTTGAAAGTTGAGGCCTTTTTCGACCATAATTTGAAAGTTTAAGTTTTTTTCGACATTTTTTCCTATTTTCAATACGTCGTCGTTTTGCCTAAACGGAGACTGCTAACGGAGAATTAACCATGTTATCGTAGTGCTGACGGAAATTTAATGGTAGGCCTAAAATGGCCAAGTCAACGAAAGTTAACCATTTTCTTAGGAAGTCAGCCAAAACTTTGGGATTTAAATGACATTTTGAAAGTTCAGGCTTTTTTCGTCCATAATTTGAAAGTTCGGAATTTTTTTGACATTTTTCCCGAAATTTTTGCGGGATAAATAATTTTGGCGGGAAATATAAGAATCTCGATTTTGGCAAAAATATTTTGTGGGATCACGTTTTTGGCGGGAAAATTTTACGGAATCAAATTTTTGGCGGGAAATTTTATGAATCTTGATTTTGGAGAAAATGTTTTGTGAGATGGGCAGGAAAATTTTGCGGGATCATATTTTTGGCGGGAAATATTTTGCGGGATCATATTTTGGCGAGAAATTTTATGAATCTTAATTTTGGCGAAAATATTTTGTGAAATCACGTTTTTGGCGGGAAAATTTTACGATATCTTGTTTTGGTGGAAAATTTTTACGAAATCATATTTTGGCGGAAAATTTTATGAATCTCGATTTTGGCAAAAATATTTTGTGAGATCACGTTTTTGGCGGAAATTTTTTGCGGAATCATATTTTTGGCGGGAAATTTTATGAATCTCGTTTTTGATGGAAAATGGTTTAGTAGATTGTGTTTTTTGTATAATCTTGGTTTTGGCGGGAAATTTATTTCCCGTATCAATTTTTGGTGGGAAATTTCCGAATCACGTTTTTTGCTAGAAAATTCGAAAATAGTCAAAAAAGCTTTTTAGCGAGAAAATATGTCGAATAGTGTTTTTGTTAACAAAATAAAAAAAATTATGAAATCATGTCTTTTAGTTATAGACGGGTTGATGGGTTATCCATTTTCAACACAATAACCCATTTTATTTCAACCTATTTTAACTCAATCCATTTGACTCATCAAACCACTTAACCAATCAACCCATTGAAACCAAATATTCAATCCATTAGGGTTAATGGGTTGGATTGGGTTGGATAAACCCATGAGTTTTGACCCATTTTGACACCTCTATAACTAAATGATGTTTAAGATTTATGCTCACAATTTACAATTTTAATGAAGTTAAGATTAAAATTTAAACAATAATTTTAAACTATTTTATGTCAAAAGAAATTTACATATATATTAGAATATTGTTTTACATATTTTCAATAAATTCATAAAGATAATTTGATAATAAATGTTTACTTTAAATTAAAATTGATATTACAATTTATTTTACAAAAATCAATACAAAAATTCTAAATTGTAGAAGGGCAAATATCATAATTAAGTAAAAATTAGGTTATATCTTATATAATATTTTAAGGTTCCACTAAGTTAAAGCTTTGACAAGTTGCCATGTGTCACTTTTGATGTTGGCAATTAATGTCGATTTTCATATTTATAACCTAATTTTTACTTAATTATAACATTTGTCCATAGAATTTAAATTTTTTGTTTTGATTTTTAAAGGAACATGTGATATCAATTTTAATTTAAAGTAAACATTAAATATCAATTATCTTCATGAATTTATTGAAAATATGTAAAACCATATCCTTATATATATTCTTTTCTTACAATAATATGATAGATTTTTATAAGTTTTAAAATAATTTACATAAAATCTTATAAAATTATTGTTATAATTTTTAATTTAACTTCAATAAAATTATAAAGTGTGAGCATAAATCTTAAATATCACTTAATTAGCTATATATATAGAGAGAAACATTGTTCTATACTTTTTAATACATACTTCGTCATAATATATTTCAACAATGTTCTATCTTAATTTTTTTTACAAATAAAATTGTATATATCCAATAATTATTTAGTCTCTAAACCTAGATAATTATTTACTATAAACACCGAATTTATGTAATATTAAATATTTAATAAGTTAACAATTATTATATATTATACCATGTTAAATTTTAAATCCACGCAACGCGTGGACATACCGTAGTATATATATATATATATATATATATTTTGGTTTTCTAAAAAAATTATGGATTGAAACTCTTACTTTATGAAGATTTTTGAAAATTTTATCCCTTAAAACGTTTATGAGTTTCGTAAATATATATATATATATCGACCCACAAAATAACTTGTTTTATTTGAATAATCCATCAGACAAACACGTGTTTGATTCAGTATTGTGAAATAAAATTTATGTAATATAGATTGTAGTAAAAGGTTGTGTTGCATTAACTTTTCCAAAATAAAATATCAAGATTAGGATTTTTCCTAGCTTGCTAAATATATTCTAACTAAACTTTTTTTTTAGATATATTAAGATTTATTACCGATTGCTAAACATATTCTAACATTTTATACAGAAATTTTGTGGTAGAAAAAATGAAAAAAAATGTCTACATAACAACGAAAAAATTTGAACGCAATAAATGGCTATGAGTCACTAGTAGATTAGACTTTACAACCGATCACCAAACTATTCTCTGTATGCCGATTGCGATGGACCGTCGCAAAAACTAAACTTTCTAAGTTGTCGCGAGCAACGGATACATGGCCAACCCGTAAAACTATCTCCGCTTCTAAAGCTTCATCAAAATTCAAGCTGCTAACAAAACTTTATTTTGTAATGAAACATAAATCTTTTTCACTCACTTTTGTTTCTATCTTATTTTTGTGTATATCATGGGTTATAAACTTATAAATGACAAATACAGCAATCGTAAAAAATGGATCTATCTAGATGTTTCTCTGTAATGTTTCAGGAGTTTCAGACAGGAGATGCAAACGGACAATTTTCATCAATGAATGATTTCGACCCTTTGTGCATGATACTAGTAATATATCCATTTTGTAAAGAAAATGTATAAGACCGATAAAATATCTTTAGATTTCTGAGTATATTAACGTGTTTACTTATGAATTCTCAAAAAAAAAAAAAACTTTTCATATACACTAATTTCTTTGAGAATACCAATAAGTCGCTTAGCCGAAGTGTTGAAAAAGTAGTATAATTATTGGTTTGGCAGTAATTTTGTTGCATCGCTTTTTTACGTCTGACATCTATAACTCACTATCTGGCTTGAATCCGGCTTGTGACATGGTACGACACTAGCACACAATAACATGTTTAGAAACGTTTTTTTTTTATGTAGTCCAAAAAAAAAACGTTTTTTTACCCAAAAGAGTAAACTAATTCAAAACTACTATTTTTTTTACAACAATACCATAAAATATGTTCTTACTAAACTTCCTAAAAGGCTAAAACATTTGGAATAGAGGATCTTCGAGATTATTGTATTTTGAAAGAAATAAATAGTGGCTTTGTGATATTTTAGAATATATATCTTCTAAATGATAAATTAAAATTTTCATTTATTTTACATGATTGTATGATAAAAAAAAAATCATTTTACATAATTGTATGATAAAAGGAAATAAGTTATTTGTTTGTATAGTTTAATTGATTTGTAAATTTTATAGAATTTAAAATCTTTGTAAATTTGTAAGTTTTTTTTCTGATTTGATTAAAATCATAGAACCAATAACATAATATTTTGAAATCAGTTTTTAAAACAGTAATCAAATAACACAAAATTTTGCGGAAATTTCAAAATTCATTAAAATTCATACACCAAAAACTCCTATTACACATAGTCAAAAATGCATGGTTATTTTTCACATAAAAAACATAATTTAGTATATTACATATTAATATAATTTTATAACGTATAAATTTGTCCTTTACTTTATTTGATTTAATATGCTCTATTTTTGTTTCCGTTCATGATTTGTGTCACCTTTTGTTTGATGGTCTACAGGAGAACCGCAACTTATAATTTTGTATATATAAACCAAATAAAAAGTTGTAAACACACAAACACATGCATTGAAATTATAAAGAATTTTCACACTAATGAAATAAAAAGTTAAAGAAAATGAGAGTGGATGTAGTGAGGAGACGATCAACATGCCCTCTTTACATGTTCCCCGGCGTTGCAAGTCTTGGCGTTATCACATCTATTCAGCTCTGAATTCCCTTCGGGGTGTCTTGCAACGAATATGGATTATCTACTGTTTCGTGTGCATGCAGAAATATACCGGAATTTTTTACTAAAACATATCCATATATCATAATTCATGTGCGATATTTGGAAAGTACGAAACGACAAATTGTTTAATAATGTTTACCGCACACTTCTGGGGATATTGAACATCGCCAAAAAAAAACGAAAGAATGGTTTGAGGTAAATAGTCACGAAGGGGAAGTCCATACCCGGCCACCGGAGGAGCCATCAGTAGTGCTTTCCCTAGCTATTTTTCGCTGCTACATCGACGACTCATGGAAAGAACGCGACCGTACCACTGGAATGGGTTGGGTACTTGAATTACAGGACAATTCTACTGTCCTGTTTGGTGTTCACGGAGATAGACAAGTTGGTTTGCCCTTACATGCGGAGCTGTTGAGTTTACTATGGGAAATGAAGGGTTTAACACAGAAACGAAGGTATTGCATCTGTTTTATCACCGATGCGATATAACAAGGTACCATGATCGCACAAGCGGAGGAATGGCCACGGTTGGTTTCAGTCGGAGTTGAACAAATTCGCAGATTTACGGGAGTTCTTTCCTGATTTCGAGATCGTATATTAACCCAAGGACAAGAATGTGAAAGCGGATCTACTCGCACGACCTGCACGAAAATGCAACTCGATTTTTTCTTTTATTGGCACTTACTCTATTTTGGTTGGTGGATACAAATCTTGTATTTACTTAGCAAAATGACAAAGTGTGTGTTGTGATAACAAACAAAAAATTAAAGAAAATGTGTCAAATAATGGAAAACAAAAACAAATAAGGTAAGAAAATATTGACATAATAGCAAAAATAGCGATAATAAAAATAATAATTGTTGAACTTTTTTTTTTAATTAGACAAATCATTTGTAGCTGCAAGATTTCTAATTTTTTGGGTTGAGCTTATTACCTAAACGATAGTTTTAAATGAGTTTGTGCATGAGGACAAGGAGTCAGGTGCAGCGTAGTAGAACCGTATTGTGAGACAAGTGGCCAACGAAATTCAAATAAAGTCAAAAAACACTTGACTGCATCGTGGCGATCCAGACCGGAGAAACCGAATCCGAACCCAATCAAGGACGCGAAATTCGATATTCGAGTTTGGGTAGATAAATATTTATAAATACTCTCATATCTACTCTATAATGAGGATCGATTTTTATGGCTAGAATTAAATACTTTAATCATTTTATTCGAGATTTCATAGCCCATTCCTTTGTTCCCTGAAATTCTATTCGGTTGATTATGGCCGTTGTCACAGATCTTCTCCATCTCTTTTCATATATTCTGATAAGTTCTTTGATCGGAACTCTGACTAAATCTCTCTCTTTCACCGCTTACTCTAAGCCTGGATACTTTGTCAACCACCTCTTGTTCGGCATGGAGTCACCATTCCTAATTTTTTGTTTGTTGACCATTTTTTATTGAGAAAAAGTTGACAAATATCCTTTTTGAGTTTAAATTTTTGATAAATACCCTCTTCTGATTTTGTTTTTGAAAACTACACTTTTGAAAATGAATTCACTAAAATCTCCTCTATATAGAGAAAATTTATATTTTAAAATAGAAAAAGTTTTTAAATTGACAAATATTTTTTAAAATATTTTTAAAAAATGATCCAATTATTCTTATAATTTAAACAAATATAATTTTATCTATATAAAAAAAATTGAACCAATCAAACTACTACCAAACTAAATGGTAACTTTTATTAAAAAAGTTAGAAAAACCCACATTAGACATAAACGTAATTTTGAAAACAACCATCATCTAATGATCAACTATGCATTATGAATTTATGAAATGAGAATAGTTTAGCTTAATATAAATGAAAATAAATGAGAATATTTTAGCTTAACTTAACATAATCATTTATATTTGGCCTCTTTGATAAAAACTTAATTCGATAATCAAAACGAAATATTTCGTATCATTTTCTTAGAACAAAACAAATCATATCAAAAAGTGATATGACACTAACAATTAAGTTATTATTACAAAAATTATAAGACGACATGGTTTCAGTATCAAAACGAAACACATAAGTTACAATTGTCTATTTCACTTTATTTGACCAAATGATGTTAACTTTATTAGCAGTAATATTTGATGGTCGGTGACCAATAATTGTTACAAAAAAATTAGAATTTTTAAAAACATCAAATACTTTTTCTCTTAATATAATGCTTTATAGATTTTTTTGTATAAATTTATTTATAAAAGTAAAATATTTTTAAAAACCAAATTATAATTATTATTATTTATATGTGATTTTAATTTTTATTAAAATAGTTAATCGGCGGTATTTTTGAAAATATACAGTTCATGGTGGCAATTTTAAAAATGGATACACCAAAAATTGTATTTTTGCAATTGTCTCATATCTAAATTATAAACCTTTAAAAAATCATTTTTAGTGTGTGGTGTTTTTGAAACCAAAAAAAATAAAATGTAATTTTGAAAACAAAGAACTAGTAGTAATATATTTGGAACAAAAACTTATTTTAGTGGTCTTTTAATGAATTCTTTAACTGTAATTACCCAAATGTTTTTTATGTTTCTCTGTGTAAATTAATGAAATCTTGCATTCTACTAAATTTTTACATATGATATTGTTTAAATTTTTAAAAAGTGGATATACTCCTTAAATAATTGATTATATCGGTCCATATAAAATACATAAGATATAATATAATCATATTTTTATCTATCATAAATTTTACAGAGAAATAAATCGTAAATTCAAAATACTAAAATTTAAACTTATAATTTTTACTCAATAAAAAGTTTGAAACCTTACAAATAATGTATAGCTTTACTTTCTTTTTTTAAACTAACATATTATATTTTTTTATGTAAAAGATGATTTAGCTATAAAAAATAAATAGTCAAATTTTTTTTTTTTTTTAAATAGTCTAATTTAATTGTTAATTTCGTTATATTTATCGTAATTCTTAGATAAATCATTTTTAAATCTGAAATACTAAACCCTACACTTAAAAGCCTAAAACATAAGTCAAAAAATTATAAACTTTTGCAAATAAACTCAAAACCTGAAAACACTACATTTCGTAATTTAAAAAGAAATAGTATATATAATATATGGTTTTATGCAAAAATTTCATCAATCTAAACGTTGTATACAAGTTGGTGGTGATTCCAAATATTTTATGAATTTTGTGGCATATTTGGAAACTAAAAAACAATTTTTTTTTTTTCAATGATCAAATTTGGACCACCATATATCTTTCATATTGCCAGGGAAGGCGAACCAAATAGCAGTCTAGTGACCGACTCAATTATGTTGTCAAGTTGATGAATCATAGAAGGCGACATATTCAATCTTATGGTTGGGATGGTTCTACCTTCAAGGGAAGAAAAGGTGATTTTAGGTGCTCGGGACTCATACCTCGGATGTCTCCATTTCATTCGAAGATGGAAGCATTACTTTGGGATATGTCATGTATAATAGAGAAAATGCCATGATTCTGAGACGTACTACTCACATCCCACATCATCCGACATCCCGAAAAGTGGGCTATATTTTCCATTCTATAAGATAAGTTCAAAGAGTTGATATCTCCCATTTTTTTCTTTGATATCTCGTTCTTTTAATTTAAAGATGGATTGTTTGGCATGTTCAACACGTTTTAGAATTTTCTTTTTTTCTCTCTTTTATAAAGAACTCTCCTCGTGACTAGATTACAATGTATGATGGCATATTTGGAAAGTTAGGTATTGACTCAAATGACTTTACTCTTTAAAAAAATACTCAGCATATTTTCATGTCCTTTTTACCCTTATTTGACTTGATAACAAAAAAACGTATTTACGAAACTGTCATTAATGAATCAGGCCACGTAGATGTTTTTTTTTTTGGGCGGGGGGGGGGAAGTTCTCGCCAAAAAATGAAAATTCTACCATTTTTGATGGTAGATTTATAAGCGATTTGGTATACTTATTTCCAGTCTGTAGACTTATTCGATGAACGATAGACTTATTGTATAAACTTTGGTGGTATAGATGTTTTCGAACAGTAGACTTATAATTTGAGTGGTAGAGTTAATAACAACAATGATAGATTTGTTTTTGAGCGGTAAACTTAGTAGTACATTGGTAGATTTATCTTCGCAGACTTTTTTTGGATGGTTATTTATTTCTTTTTACAGTAGAGTTAATTCCTCATGTTAGAGTTAAATTCATGACTAGTGGATTGGTAGATTGGTAGATTTGTAATGGTGAAAAATGGTGGTAGACTTATTATATTGGTGGTAAATTTATAATGAGTAGTAGACTTATATGTATAATGGTGGTAGAATAATAATGAGTAGCATAATTATAATGGTGGTAGACTTATTATAGTGGTGGTAGACTTGTATACTTACATACAATGATGGCAGACTTGTATGTATTTATACAATGATAGTAGATTTGTATACTTACATATAGTGATGGTAGACTTGAGTGTCTACATACGATGATGGTAGACTTGTATGTTAAATTGTATTTTAATACAACAAATTTCTAACGCAAACGCCGTTTGATATACAAGTCTACCATTATTTAGAAAACAAGTCTACCATGATTTCAAACGCAAACGCCAAAAACATTTGTCAATCGCAAACGAATATTATAAATGCTAGTCGTAAATGCGGACTACAAACACCAATAACAAATGCTAATCGTTGATCGCAAACGCCAATCGCTACTTTGAATGTTATTTCAACCGCAAATATATGTCACAAACGCTAATTGCAAATGCATTTCATGATTTTATTAAAATTTAAGTTTTATTATTATTTGGATTTTTTTTTTTTGAAATGCCAATGACATTTTCGTTATTAAAAACTTTTGTCAATTTTTAAAGGTCTTCTGCTAACATTATTTTTTTTGTTCTGAAAAATCCATTACTCAGTTCGAAAAGTTAAAGTTCGACTATTGTGCCATTGAAAGATCACAAAGCGATTGTTTTGCGAGAGAATCTGCCATAAAATTGGCTTCTCGAATGATAAAGATGAAGATTACAATGATAAAGTGAGAGGAGATCTTTGTGATATCTTGTAAAATTCCAAAGATTTCCAATCGGTTTTGTCCAAGGTTGATTGCTCTCAACTCCCAAAGATGTTTCTTGCTAACATTTTAGGCTTATTTTTTTAGCTTCCAACTCCCAAAATTCTTTGAGTAGTTATCCAACTTTTAATAGTTATTTTAGTAATTATCTCTATTTTAATTAATATTTTGGTTAATATTCTAATTAATATTTTGGTTAACAAAATTAAAATATATATACATATACATATACATATAGACTAACGTGAACATAGTTTAAGCACTTATTAATTTTTTTGAATAGTTGGTGTCCGTTTATATCAATGTTTTTAAAACTGGACCGGCGACCGAACCGGAATTTTTTTGGGTCGTGGGTTAATATGGTTCAACCGGGTCCAACCGGGTTCGACCCGGGTTTAATAATATTTTAAAAATATTAGTATATAAAATTTAATCTTTTTATGTATGTGCATAATTATCCAAGTATCAAACAAAATATTTAGTTTATTATAAATACTTAGAAAAACAAAAAAAGGCTTTAAGAAAAATAACAAAATAAAAAAAAAATGATACTTAAATCTATAATTAATCTTTTTTGTCAAAACATTTAAAAATTTTATAATTATTTGGAAAATGTTAAACTTTTATTATTATTTCATTAGTCCTATAAACCCTATTTTTTAATTTTTTTTTATAAACATATTAATTAAAAGAAAATGAATTTTTTTTAATTCACAAAATAGTTGAACCCGGTTTGATCCGGGTCAACCGGTTCGCCGGTTCCCGGTTTTTTCCCGGTTGGACCCGGTTCGATAGCCGGTTCAACTACATTTGGGTTTTTATGTTGACCCAAACCGGACATGTGACCGGTTCGCGGTTGAACCCGGTTCAACCGCCGGTCCGGTCCGGTTTTAAAAACATTGGTTTATATGAAAATTTTAAAGCAACAACTAAAATGTTAGGGCTTCATGCGCGTAAAGCCATCCCCACTTCTGTCCCAAGACGCTAAGGGACCGAAGTAAAAAATGATTTTCTACCCGAAAAAGAAGATATAACTTTTTTGTAATGAAGATATATTTTTTGTCTATTTAAAGTTTACATATAAAATAAGAATATCATAAGCATAGAATTGATACGATTGGACAAAGAATTGTGCAAATTTTTAATAAATAAACATAAATTCGTAAGGGGCACGAGGATACATACTCATTTTTCGTAAAATAGAAATAATTGAATTTCTCCAAAAGTTTTAGCCTAATTTTCTCTACAAGTCTTCACCAAAAGAAAATTGTTTCTCCTCTGCTGTTTCTCAGTCTCAAGCTACATAAACAGACCACTCAAATTTATCTGGATCTACCTCTCAACGCCAAACCAACAATCCAGCTCACTCAATCCAGATCTCGACCTTGTTTACCAAAACTCTGAATCAATCATGGCGAGGAGATTCACCTATGCTGAGAAGGGCAAATATGTTCAACCAATGAACTCTCCACCACACATCTGGATCAAAGCTCCAGATCTGGACACCTCTGACCTGGTAAAAGAAAACAAACTTACTCTTATTAGGAGGCCTACAAACCCAAAGGAACAACGGGTTTGGGCTATGATTTCTTACTATAGCCGGAAATGGGAGCTCCGTGGTGAGGTAGAAGGAGCAGATATGGGGAACAGAAACTTCCATTTCCGCTTCACTAAAGAAGAGGACCTCAACCTGGTGCTGGAAAACATACCCTATCACTACTCTAACTGGATGGTCATCCTTCAACCAGGGAAGAGTGACACCTCAAACCTCGGCTCCATTAGGTTACAAGCACCTCGAGGAACAGATCAGGCCAACCCCATACTCTCACTCACATCAGAGACATATACGGTCATCCCTACAACTAACATAGAGGTAGACAAGATCAAGTTAGAGATCCTTCAGCAAACCAGAGACAAATGACATCAAACCTACAATGGCTACCAAAAGAAAGGACAGAAAGGACTGATGAACACTCACCTAAATACACTCCTGAATCGCAGAGAGTAAGAAGACCCCCCTTGGAAAGAAATTTGGCTCAAGTAGACTTTCCGGCTCAGGAACTCTCAACTGAGCAAGTCTTGGAGACACTAAGGGAAGTGACAATTCAGTATTTCTCTACAGACAACCCAACAGAGAAAAATGCTAGATATGACCGAGTGTTAGATGGTGAAGCTGTAGGAATGATGCAGGAAATAGCAGAAGCCATAGTTGCAGTTGCTAGAAACGGTTTTCCACAATCTGGTTTCACTCTAAACCCTACCAATGAAGAACAAGTTGTTGTATCTCAAGACCTACCTCAGCTAATCAACACAAATGTGATCAAAAGGAAAAGGGGCAGGTCATCTCTGAACAAAAGAACTGGCGCCTCTCCAAAACAACTCCAGGGAGCCAGCTCTAGGAAAAGGAATGCTGCATTGGTTTACACATCCCGTTAGTTAAAGAGTAATCAGCCACAAAAGAAAGCCAGGAAGGGACAAAAAAACATAGATACTTCAGTACCTGAAATGGGATCAAATCTTGCATCCTCAAGCAGAGCAACTGTTCCAACAACTCCATATCCTGCAATGGTGAGGCTAACTATTATACACACTGGACACTCTCCACAACAGACTGTGGGAAATAGAAATGGTAACCTAACCAGAGCCAACTTCGCAGAAGGTCAAAACCAGACTACCTCTCCAGAAGCTCAGACTGCCATACCACAAGTCCCTAGATCAACACCTAATAGGCAACAAGGTTCAGGATTCTTGGATTTTCACAATCCTCAAAGTCATGTTCCTTAAAGATAGTAAGCTGGAATTGTTGTGGACTGGGGAACTCCACAACAACCCATCGATTAAGGGGATAGACTCCTCGATATCTCCTGAAATTTTGTTCCTATCCGAGACTAGGAACTCGGATGAAACAGTTCTAAAATAACTCAGCAACCTCACCTATCCCTCTCACTTTCTGGTTAGTCCACATGAAGGATCTGGAGGGGGTCTAGTCCTGCTTTGGAAACAAGAAGTTGAGTTAGAGATCCTCTCTTCAAATCAGAACCTTATTGATACTATTATCAAATATGAAGGAAAGAGGTTTCATGCTACTTTTGTGTATGGAGAGCCTGACCAAATGAAAAGAAAGAAGGTATGGGTACAACTCTGCACAATAGCCTCAAGTAGAGATACCTCCTGGTTCCTAACTGGCGATTTCAACGAGATCTTGGACACTCTGAGAAACAAGGAGGAAGAATCAAAACTGAAGGATCTTTTAGTGACTTCAGAGCCCTGCTTTCAGAATGCGACTTATATGACCTGCAACACACATGTAACTTTCTCAGCTGGAGAGGTTAAATATATAAACATACAATGCTTTGTAGAATGGATAGGGCTATGGCTAATTGCCCCTGGTTTGATCAATTCCCAACCGCAAAAAGTGAATACCAAAATTTTGAAGGATCAGATCACATGCCTATAGCCTCCCACTTCTCCAACAAGATCCAAAAGAAAAAGGGCATGTTCCGTTTTGATAGGAACCTCCAGGACAATCAGGAAATCAAACTACTTGTGGCTAATGCTTGGAGAGCTCAGCCTAACTCCTCCATAGAACAAAGAATCAGTAACTGCAGACGTGCTATTATCAACTAGAGCAAAGAAAAGTACAAGAATAGCCAAAAGATAAGTAGCAAGAAGAAGGAGGAGTTGGAAGCAGCTATGGCTAATCCAAACACCTCAACTAATATCATTCAACAAATCAACATTGAACTAGAAAAACCATACAAAGCTGAAGAAAGTTACTGGAGACAAAGGAGTTATACACTGTGGCTTCAGTTGGGTGATAAAAACTCTGGCTTCTTCCAGGCTACAACAAAGAAAAATAGGACTATTAATAAAATTGATGTCATTGAAAACTAGAAAGAAAAGGAAGTCTATGAGGAGGAACAAATTTATGAGGTTATCTCTAGCTATTTTCATAAGCTCTTTACATCCATACATGGAAATAGAAGAAACACAGTGAACAAAGCTCTAGACCACTCTATCTCGGAGGACACTAACAAGAAGCTGATTAAAATACCAACTCCCAGAGAAATCAAAGATGCATTCTTCTCTATCCACCCAGAAAAGGCCCCTGGCCCATATGGCTTCTCAGCCGGCTTCTTTCCAGCTAACTGGCATACAATTGGACTAGAAATGGTCACTGAGGTACATGAGTTCTTCAAATTTGGCACTCTCCAGCTGCCAACAAACAGAACACACATCAGATTGATCCCAAAAACAAACAGACCTAAGACTCTACCAGAGTATAGGCCTATAGCCTTGTGTGGTGTTTACTACAAAGTGATCTCTAAGATACCCACAAAGAGGCTCCAACCAGTCCTTCAATCCTTGATTACTGAAAATCAATCAGCATTTGTGAAAAGAAGATCCATCACTGACAATGTGTTAATCACCCATGAGGTACTCCATTTCTTGAAAACATTTGCTGCACAGAAAAGGTGTTCAATGGCGGTTAAAACAGATATGAGTAAAGCGTATGATAGGCTAGAATGGGATTTTATTGAAGCGGTCCTAGAAAGGTTTGGTTTTCATAGAACATGGATTCAATGGAAGTCTCCTATTCTTTCCTCCTTAATGGATCAGCTAAAGGATCTATTATCCCTACAAGAAGTATAACTCTGTAGTGAAGTCCTGTCATGACTATGTAAGAAAGCTCAAGAGGATGGGAGTTTACCTAGAATCAAAGTCGCAAAAGGTAGCCCCAGCATAAACCATCTCCTTTTTACAAATGACACCATGTTCTTCTGCAAAACAAACATCAAAAGTTGTCAGACACTACAAAGAATTCTCAAGGCATATGAAGGTGCCTCTGGACAACAAATCAATACACAAAAATCTGCCATTACTTTCTCAGCTAAAACACCTCAAGAAGTAAAAGACAGGGTTAAGAGAGACTTATCTATCTCAAAATAAGGTGGCTTGGGTAAATACTTGGGCCTCCTAGAGCATTTTGGACGTAAGAAGAAAGATCTCTTCAGTCTCATCTTCGACCGAATCAGGCAAAGGAACTGGTCTACAAAGTTTCTTTCTCCAGCTGGCAAGTTGGTGCTCCTCAAATCAGTGTTAGCTTCCATACCAACATACACTATGTCTTGTTTTAAGCTCCCTCCAGGATTGTGTAAGAAGATTCAATCAGCTCTTACACGTTTCTGGTGGGATTCAAGTCTAGATAAAAACAGTATATGTTGGGTGTCTTGGGAGAAACTCACCAGAAGTAAGAAGCATGGGGGACTTGGGTTTAGAGATGTACAATACTTCAACGACGCATTGCTAGCTAAGATTAGCTGGAAAATCCTCACTAAACCAGAGTGTCTCCTTGTAAAGAATTTGGTGGGTAAGTACTACAAATATCAGAGCTTCCTGGAGAGTTACACACCAATATATGTTTCACATGGCTGGAGGAGTATTATTATTGGTAAGGAACTGTTGAAACAACACCTGGGGAAGGTAATTGATAATGGTCAGTCTACAAAGATCTGGTCAGATAACTGGGTATCATTGAAGGAACCAGCGAGACCTATGGGTCCAATTAATATAATAGATAAGGAAAAACTAGTTGGTGATCTGCTCTTACCAGATAACAAGGGCTGGGATGTGGCGAAGCTTGATCTCCTGATTCCAGGGTATAAACAGGATCAATTTCTGAAATGCTCCGGTTCACAACAAAAAAATCTCGGAAGCTCCGGTTCAGTGATGGTTTAGTAACTGTCGGTTCAGACAAGGAAAAACGAGTAAATGACCGTTTTGCCCCTAGGATTCTTATTCAGATTCTTGTTATTTCTCTCAAACTATCCTACTCAAAGACTTAAACCGAATCCACTCGAACCTTAAATCTCGATTTCTTATTTCTTCCGACGATTCTCCTCCTTCGTGATTTAAGATTCGTTACAAGGAGATAAATATTGGTCAAACTAGAATTGTAGAGTTTTTCTAGTATAAATCGTGAGTTTCGCCGGTAAGGATTTGTGTGCAATGGCAAAGACTAAATGTACCAAGGCAAAGAAGAAGAAAGAGGATAAGGCGAAGGATTGTTTTCCACCGGACCTAATTTTGCCGGTAGTTGAAGAACAAGCAACGGAACAAGAACCGGATTCGGTGATTGATGCATGTTCCGAGAATGTAGACGAAAGGGTACAAGATGGAGAGGAAGAGAAAATCAAAGATGGTGAAGATGTGGAGGAAGAAGATGTGGAGGAAGAAGAAAATGTCGATGAAGCAAGTGACGGAGAGGAAGNAAGAGCAATCAATTGATGCCATGATAAGTACAAGTACATGTATGATTTATTAAATTTGGGGAAAAAATAATTTGAGTGTGAAGTAGAAAATAAAACTAGGTTATGTTGTATATTTGGTTGTAGGTTTGTGAGGATGAAAGCGAACCAATGCAACCACTAGAGATGTGGTTCCCTAACAGTGAGTATGGAAAGGCGATGAAATTTGGGACTAAGTGCTATGTTCATAAGGCGGTGAAGAAATTAGTGGATATACTAGAACCCCAGGAGTTGGAATGGTTCACCGAACACCCGCAGTTTTGTCACTTCTTTCACATGCCAAAGGAATCAAACCACAAATCGATGGGAATGTGGATGCTCTTTCTCCACATGGCGAAGACAGATAAGAAGAGGGAAGCTTGGTTTGTGGTCAATGGAGTTCCAATCTTATATTCTCTGAGGGAACACATTCTTTTGTTCGGATTGGATGGTCGCATGTATCCACAGAAATACAAGAACTTTGGTGATCTGAAATTAGTTAAGAAGCATTTCAAGAAGGAAAATGTAACATACGAAGCCCTTGAGAAGAAGATTGACTCAATGAGACATGTTCCCGATAGATTGAATATTGCGGTAATGTACTTTCTATAAAGTGTGATAAAAGGAAATGCAAAGGCCGGAGACAGTGCACCAGAGGTAGATGATCTATTTATGAGGGTTATTTCTGATCTTGAGTGGTGTAAAACTTTCCAGTGGGGTCGTTTATCTTTCGATGACACTATGGAAGAGATAAACCATATGATGATTGGTTTAGGTGGAGAAGCAAAAGTATCATGGTGCTTTCCAAGTTTCATCGTTCCTTTGGAGGTAATGAAAGAGTTTTAATGATTTATGATGTACCCATTTATTGGGAATGATTAATTTTATGTTGTTATGTGACTACCTTGTTGTTTTCATGTGTAGATTCTAGCATTTGAGGCAATTTCTGTTTTGAAAAAGAACTTAAGAGTAAAGGAAAAAGGAGCTTCGAGTAACTGCCCTAGAATGTGCAAGAGCAGCTTCAAAGCGAGTTCGATGTAAGGTTTTTCACTCTCTGAAATTAATAATGCACTTGGGAGTACAAAGGTTAGAATTTAATTTATTTTGTTTTCCTCTTCTTATCCTTAGTATACTATATATGAGGTTAGATTTATAGAGTTTAGGTTATATATCATTGGTCTCTTTGAATGACAGGATATTCAAAGTATCCTTGAACCTATGTCGGATGAGTTGCCTCTTATGTTGAGAATGATGGAGACTGGTGAGGAGTATGACTATATTGATCCAATTGTTGATGGTTGGAAGAGGAGATTAGTCGTGGAGAAGAAGAACATTTGGTTTGAAGATCTTTTCAAGAAATATGTTGATGGGCGTAAAACTGAAACAAAGGCTATTCCTCTCCGTAAGAGGAAGGGGAAGGATACAGAGAGTGTGGATGTGAAGAAAATGAATTTGGCACGATTAAGGAACTCGTTGAGAAGATGACAAGCATGGAAGCAAAGGTAATGTCTAGAGTTGATGAGTTGGAGACTATAATGAATGGTGTGGAAAACTCTTTGGATGGTGGTTCTGATGAGGTAGATAAGAGCAAGAAAAAGGGATCCAAGACGATGGATAAGAGGAAGAATAATGGGAAGAGGTTGTACTCAAAACTCACCGAGGAGCCTTTCGATAAACCAAACACGCGTGCCCGGAGGACCAAAGCTTGAGGACAAGTATTCATGTTATTTTGTGTTTATGGTAAAACTCTAAGTGTCTATGATCTGTTTGTGTTGGATCATATTAGTGTTTCCGCTTTGGTAGTGCTGATAACATTCGGTAAAACTCTAAGTATGGTAGTACTCATGTTATGTGTACTTTTGTGTAAAGTTCTCATCTAAACTTTGGTTGTTTTGGTTCTACTTTTTTTTCATTATTTGATGTTTTTTACGAAACACCAAAGTTGTTCTTGTTGTTTGTTGCTTGCTCGATCTTGAATAAAACTGATGGCACGAAACGGCGGCGAACAGAGTAAAAAAAATAGAAAATCCCCAATTGTAGATCTAAATCCCTAATTTTCGAGACTCATCTCTCTTCTTCTTCTTCTTCGATATCTCTCTTTTCTCTTCTTTCTGAAATCTGCTCCTCTATCTAGATCGAGCAATAATTGTAGTTGTGATGAGGAATCGAGCAACTCAACTATCACAATCTTCAATTTCGTAAGTTCTCTTTGATCATCTCTTTCGTAATTTTTTATATCTTTCGATAATGCATTATCGATTTCTTTCGATAATCTTCAATAACTCATTAAGAGGTTTGTAGGGGATGAGTTCAAGTTCAAATTTGGAGAATTTAAGTGTTAAGCCAAAAGGGAAACGTGGTTTTCCATCAAAGTGTAAGTGTGGATGTGATATTCTATTGTTAACTTCGAAGACACAAGAGAATCCAGGTCGTCCTTTCCACCGTTGTGAAACAATGTTAGCTGTAAAGATTCTCTTTCTCTTATCTTTTTTCCTTGTTTTCGCAATGTAACATGTGAGCTTTGAAGATTTGAAATGTTTTTTTTTTTTGTAATACCAGGATCATCTCTTCAAATGGGTTGAAGAATCGATGCTTGAGGAGCTTAAAGATGTACTACCAAAACTCGAGAACATAGAGACAGAAGTTTACATCATGAAATCTGAGATTGATGGTCTAAGGGATGCGATTCATGACCTCAAAGAGGATATAATGTGGGGCAAGATGGAACTCGTGAAGTGGAAACTGATTACCAAATCAGTTTGTGGATGTCTTAGCGTCATGTCCATTGTCATTGCATATCTCCATGTAATGTCTTAAATTTAAGTAGTTTGTAAGACAATATGGTGGTCCATGTATTAGTTTGAATCTAAGTAGTTTGTAAGACAATATGGTGGTCTTAAAGACAAGTTAAATTGGAGTTTATTCTTTCATTGTAGTTTTCCCAAATAAAAAGTCTGAAGATGATAGAAACATAGTACAAACATAGAGTCTGAATTTGGTAAAAACATAGTAGTATGAAATTCAAACATAGAGTCTGAATTTTGTCTGAATTTCGTTAACCTTGCTCTGAAGTTGGACGACCATATTCTTATGGTCAATGACTTCTTTGTCAGATCTTTCAAGTCGACCTTCAAGCCACTCACTTTGGTCTTCAGAGACGCAATTTCTTCCATCACTGCGTCGTCCCATAATTTCCAAATGTGACAATCTCCATCCTAAATAAAACAATCAAGACAATTAGACATCATTCCTTACATCAAGTCGATTAGACACCATTCCTTACATTAATATCTCCAAGACATGTGTAGTATCTTCTCCCATTTTGCAAACCAAAGGTGTAAGTCTTAACAACAACTTCTGCTCCACAATAACAAATAGTTGGAAACCCTTTTTGAACTGGCTGCCATGTGCGCGGATCTTCCAATTCCGATGAAGTTTCTCCCATAAAAAACTCATCATCCGAAGATGAGGAGGAGTAGCTATTGTTGGAACCAGTATCGCAGGGTCCAAAGATTGACATGTGTCTCTTGCCCATCTACATATAGGTTTGAGGAATACAGTAGTTAATTAACGAAAAATCTCAAATATGTAAAACCCTAATTCCCCAAATTGACTAAATCCTTTATGGAATCCCAAAATCCGACATCTCCAAATTGAATTATCGTGAAATCCATGGAGAATTGAACTAACCTTCAATGGACAAGCTACTTGACTGGAGAAGGTACTTGAATGAAGAAGAAGAAGAAGAAGAAGAAGAAGAAGAAGAAGAAGAAGAAGAAGAAGAAGAAGAAGAAGAAGAAGAAGAAGAAGAAGAAGAAGAAGAAGAAGAAGAAGAAGAAGAAGAAGAAGAAGAAGAAGAAGAAGAAGAAGAAGAAGAAGAAGAAGAAGAAGAAGAAGAAGAAGAAGAAGAAGAAGAAGAAGAAGAAGAAGAAGAAGAAGAAGAAGAAGAAGAAGAAAGAAGAAGAAGAAGAAGAAGAAGAAGAAGAAGAAGAAGAAAGTTGAGAAATGGATAATAAGAGAAGAAAAAAACTAAGAAAAGAAAAGAGAACAGAGGGATATATCGTGAAATAAGAGAAGGGAAAATATTTTTAAAACTTTTTGTATTTGGTTTTACCACCGGAATTTCAAAAAAATTTGATCATTTTTCTCCTTTACACGAAAAGTGGAATATTTTGAATCTTCCTTCCTATTTTTTCAAATAGTTATTGCTAGTATATCTTGATTATTGGTTGTACAAAAAATCCGTTTAGTTGTACTTTTTGACATTTCAATATATTTTTAGTTTTACCAATAAAAAATAAAAGATTTTTAGTTGGACACACAACATATCGTCATTTTTGCGTTGCCCCAAGATTTTCACATACAATCATGTTTATGAACATGTGTTATACACTTTTCGTATTAGAAGGTGGTTAGTTATAACCAAAGTGACCATAAAGTGTAAGGTATTCTTTGTAAAATGTGTATGAAGGTAGTTTCAACATAAAATATTTTTGTAAGTAAGTTGACTTTGATTTTCTCTTTATTTTCATACTGTGTCACTTTCATTTTCTCTTTTTTGGTTCATTACAAAGGTACTATTGTAAAGGATAAGTCATTTTCATTCACTTTTCATTTTCACTTGGTTTAAAATAAAAAAAAATGATAAGAACAGTTTTCTTTTGTGATAACGTCACAAAAAAATCAAATTCAAATTGACGCAAAACACAAAATTACAGTCTCACCATATAAAACCAAGTAAAACCAGTGTTCACTGACCGAGACTTTCAAAAAGAAATAACAAAAATACATGCATAGGGGCTTTACTCAACTTTATCCTCCCCTAGGAAGTCCAATCCATTCCGCCAAGCTTCTCCCTGGAACACACTTGTTATTGGTCTTTCTCTTTTTCCAAGGACCTTCACTAGTCGACGCAAACCTATTTTCTTGAAATCTCCCAGCCCTTTTCGGGTAATCCGGAGGTAATGGAGAGTGTGTTAGTATAGACGCCTCAATTTGCCATTGAGACTCATGCGGTACTGTAT
The DNA here is from genome assembly GCA_900128785.1 of Arabis alpina. Lineage (NCBI taxonomy): Eukaryota > Viridiplantae > Streptophyta > Magnoliopsida > Brassicales > Brassicaceae > Arabis > Arabis alpina. The sequence goes on along the minus strand of LT669794.1, from coordinate 16,718,379 downwards.
AAATTGTCTTCGCATACGCCGACGATCAAGTCTCCAACCTAAAATACTTAGAGCACAAATCATATACATTCATGTCCACTTCTATCTTCCATCTTCCCGTACACAAGAACCGCGGCTACGGCATGAACACAGGGGAAGTGGTCTATATCAATACCCTTGCAAGTACAACTTTTATTCTTCAAGTCCACGAGGTAGGTTTTCCCATCCTCTCCAATGACAGTAAACTCAAGCTCAAAGGAATTGCACTTTCAATTTGCTCCATGTTTTACATCTAGGGTGCAATGCATTCTCCACAAATGTGACCATTATGTGTGTCTTTGGTGCTTTATTTGTTGAACCACTCAGCAATTTTTGCAACAATAATATCAAGCATAGGTAGTAAATCGTACATACTTGCTTTCTTGACAATATTGTTCATCGATTCTACACTGTTTGTGGTTTTAATGTCGTACCTTGCTCCTTTAAAATAACTTCTTGCCCATTTGTCAACGGTTACACTCTTATCTAAATAGGTTGCTACGTTAGGAAACCTCATCCTAAAATCACCATACTCCTAATTGAACTCAACTTGCGTGTAAATTCCGGCGAGTTCCCTGAATTTTTTCCCAACACATTCCTTATGTCCACTAGGAGCTGCTTGTCTCACATTCTGTGACAAATGATACATACAATACCCATGGGTAGACTTCTTGTAGATCTCAGCAATTTCCTTTATGAGGCTTGAGTTTCTATCACTGACAAAAACCAATTCTTCCTCGTCTTGTATAACTGTCAACAACTGCTTGAAAAACCAGTTCCAACTTTCATTTTTCTCACCATCTACAACACCAAACGCAATAGGATAATGGTGATGATTAGGATCATGAGCCATGGCAAAAAGTAGCACACCTCCATACTTGAGAAACGTTGCATCCACAATTATAACTTTCCTCATCGCTTTAAACCCTTCGATGCAAGCTCCCAAAGCAACAAATAGGTACTTGAATCTACCTTCTTTATCGTTCAACAAACTTTTTTTTGTACATGGATTCATCTTCTCTAACATGTACAAATAACCAGGCAACTTCTTGTAACTATCATCTGGACTACCACGTACAACTGATGCTGCTAGGTTTTTCCCTCTTAAAGCGGTAGGATAAGACAATTGCACTCCCGCTTTGGATAAAACCATGTCCATAAGAAGTTTAGAAACTGGAGTTTCTAATACACCTGGAAATTCTTCGTGTATCACATCTGCAACCAATTGCGGAGTTCCTCTCCTTTTATTTGTAGTAGAACTCAAACTTACACGAGAGCATGAATGCATCTTCACGTATTTAGTAACCGTCCAAAGCTCATTCGTTGAATATTGAGGCCTTGACAATTTTAAATACTAATTACACCCATCTGCACGACATCTAACCCGATATCTCCAAGTATCCGTATTTAATATGTCGAATTCATAGCACTCCTTAAGTGAAGCTCTCAACAATAAGTTTTGCACTTGTTCTTTTATCACAAATTGCTGCCCTTTCTCCAAACCCGTACCATCTCCCCAATCCTCTACAAACTGTTCTTCTTCATCGTGACAAGGAAGGTCAATATATTCATGGCTAACAACATTCTCATCCACATTTTCTCCATTTTCAACATCATTATGTTCCTTATGCCTATCATTTCCATCTGCTTCTTCGTATCGATTCACTGATCCATCATTAACTCTCTCATTTGAATCATTCTTCCGGTAATTAAAGCCAACTGAACTTTCTCCACCTCTTCCTAAATTGTGCCCCTCTCTTCCTAAAACTTCTTCCTCAAAGTGAGTTACTTCTACATGCAACAAACTTCTGCATTGTTTTTTATCCATAGTTGATACAAAACCATCAACATCATCATTATCCACAATCTCCACAACTTTAAGAGGTTTCAATACCAATGGAATATAACTCAGTTTCACCTTTGACTTAGCTTCATCTATCCCAAACTTCATGCATATCATTTCCATTAAAATCGAATACGATATCTCCTCCTTAAAAGTAAAAGTGTTGATCTTTGCATCTTTTGAATCCCTTCGAATCTTATCTCCTTTTCCTACGTATTTTCGTCCAAGTTCAACAAATATGACTGTTTTATTCATTTTATCCTGCAAATAAAGTTATACCACATGTGTTAGTTAAACTAGCTACCATGTCAATTACAAAAAACGGATTCACACCCAAACAACAACGAATATATGCTCACTAAGCTCAATAAAGGACCCTCAACTCAACATATGTATAATCCAATTCCACATACAATTCAACAAATCAGTTACATAGGATACTCGTTTCATACATAATGAACAAATTTTCAAATTTGAATATACATTTATCATGAGGAGGTTTACGGAATTCATGCCTAAACAGAGGATACAAAACCGGAAGTGAAATCGGAACTCACATATTTAAGCTTCAACCTTGTTTGTTCAAAGACGAGTTCTCTAAACCTACGTATGAACTCACCTCATCAAGCTTAAAGACGAGTTCGATAACCCTAACAAGCTTGATGTTCGGCGGGATTCGAGTGGAGGTCAATTTTAATTATCGTTTTCGGGTCAAAATGTCAATTGGATCGTGGACCATTCCTGTAAATTGGGTCGTGGACCGGATCCTCGTGGCCCATTACAATTCTCTCCAATTGGGTCGTCGACAAGTCCTGGTCCATCACCTCATTAAGGGTAAATTCGGAATTCCCTCTTTCTCTCATCAAAAGTCAATAAAGGAGCATTTCAGAAAAATTTGGAGTACTGCAGACAATAGTATTGCTAGAAGGAGCATTTCAAAAATTCATGCGTATAAACAACAAATTTTACAGCTCAAACCAAGTATGACCGGAATTGAAGACTCTTTTGCTTGGTTAGGCCTAGGCATGACCAAAATCAAACCGTAACCGTATTTCGGACCGTAACCGTATCGTTTTAAACCGTAACCAAACCGTAACCGTATTAAACGGTTAAAAAACCGTAACCGTAACCGTAAAAGTTGATTAGTTATGGTTAAACCGTAATCGTTAACCATAACCGTTATTTATCCGTAACCATATTAAAATCGTCGGTTAACCGTAAGGTTAAAATTTTAACCGTAACCATTTTAAAATAAAAATAAATTATGTATAATTAATTATGTATGATAAATATGATATAATAAAATTATGTGTAATCAATATTTATCGAGTCTAATTTTATAATATTTAATTAGAAAAAGTTAAATCAATAATAACTAAATATTAAAACTGAATGTGCTAAATTGATTATTTTCTAACTAATATAAATAATATTAAAATACATCAAATTTACAATAAAAATAAATAAGATTAGAAAAACTATTAATTGTAACAAAAAAAAAGATCGTGGTAATAAAGTTATGCCTATAAACATGGCATCTAACTAATTTGATGAGAATATTGTGAATTATGTTATATTTTAGTTAAACTCAAAGATTTACTTAAGTTTAAAATAAAATATGGTCGTTTACGTTACACAATATAAATGATTTTGACTAATTGACTTTGTTAAGATAAATTAGTTGTCATTTGTTTTAGAATTTTAGTACCATTTCCCACGATTGCACGACCATGACTTTTTAAAATATATTTTCCATAATATTATTGTTTAAATATTTATTTTTAAAAAATTACATAGTTATATAATTATAACCTAAATATTAACCGTATCTAACCGTAACCGTACCGTATAAAACCGTAACCGTTTTAACCGTATATTAAATGGTTAAGGTTAAGGTTAAAAGAAATTGATAACCGTAACCGGTGGTTAATAAACCGTAACCGCAATAACTGTAATCGTGGTCATGCCTAGTTAGGCCACACATCAGGTGTCTACACTGTCAAATCTGGCTATCATTCAACAAGGAACCTTTATGTTCCTCCCGAAGAGAATTTTGTCCCTGGATTCAGTTGGAACTCATCAATTTGGAACCTGCCTACATCCCAAAAGCTAAAACTATTTCTATGGAAGTGTGTCATAGGTGTTTTACCTGTAGGTGAACAACTAGAGAAGAGAGGTATCAATGCAGGATCGCGCTGTGTCCACTGTGGAGAGGCTGAAACACTCTCCCACTTATTGTTCCACTGCAGTTTTGCCAATAAAATATGGGAATTGGCTCCGTTCAAAGAGAAAGTGGAGTCACTCCGGATCCCAGAGATAGTCGCGGGGCTAACTGCATTTAAGCTTATGACGAACCTTCCCCCAATAGGAATTGCAGAACCGTTATTCTCATGGATTCTCTAGAACATTTGGACAACACGCAACAACAAAATTTTCAATAACAGATCCTTCTCCACGGAAGAGACAGTCAACAAGGCGATTACGGATTCTAAAGAATGGCAAGAGGCACAACACTTACCAGCTACTACATCGACCAAGGAGAACACTATGCCACCGACTCGTTCCCCATCGAATATGACTTGCTTCACTGATGCGGCGTGGCGATCTGACTCCGGAGAAGCGGGACTGGGATGGATTATCTGAGACCAAACTAACAACACACTCTCCAAAGGAATGGGTTTTGCTGAGCAAGTCTCCACTCCATTGATGGCTGAAGCTTTGGCAGTTCGAGAGGCGCTCATCTAAATCCGATATCGTAACCTCGGCAAACTGAACCTGGCGTCAGACTGCAGCAATCTAATCGCACTCATCAACAAGAAGGAATTTCACCTTGAAACCTATAGAATCATCAACGATATCATCAAAATCTCGAAGGAAATCGAGATCAAAAAAATTTCTTTTGTTTCACGAAGTTGTAATATTGAAGCCGATTAATTGGCCAAACAATCTCTGTATTTGGGTTGGGCCTTAGCCGATCCAAGCCCAACTGCGATTGAAATTAATGAAAGTTTTATTTTAACCAAAACAAAAGAAATAAATGAATTTATTTTTTTTGAAAAGTATAAATGAAATTTTTTAGTTAAAAAACTTTGGAAAAAAAAGTTATAGGGATCAAAACAGCAACGTCGGGGCAAAGATGTTAATAAAGTAGGGCAATGAGTCAACGACCAATGCAACCACCATAATTTTCATATGAGATAATTACTAGAAAGATCTTTTTAGATTTGGTGTTTACTCAAACAACCTTTAAATTTTTGAGCTCTTATTTTTTTTTTTTTAAATGTTACAAAGACCTTTAAAATATGGCAAAACCGTTTATTAACGAAAATGCCATTATCCTTTGAGAAAAAAAAAACAGCATAAAACCAAAAAAAAAAAAAAAAAATCAGATTTCACATTTTCATCTTCTTCTTCCTCTCTCCGGCGACTCCTCTCTCCGGCGACTCAAATCGCAATTTCTTCTTCGGCGACGAGATTCGTTGCTTTTAACGGTTAGTTTTGAAACAAATCATGAGTTATCTTCCTCTCTATCATTCACGAGTGTTTTGAGTTCGGATTTATGAACTTCAATATGTTCTTCGTTCATAGGTTTCGAAATTCCGGCGAAAAAAAGTTCCGGCGAGTGTTGGGGTTTCGTTTTCGTGCGTTGTAGAGAGGTAATCTCTTGATTCTAACCGGTTTCGTTTGGGTATGTTGAACTTTTGTAAAATCACGTTTTGGTCCAAATCTAAATTTTTTCCAGATCTGGATTTTTTCCCGATCTGGATTTTTTCTAGATCTGGATTTTTGTTTGATGGTAGACTTATTTTTTGTTTGATGGTAGACTTATTTTTTGTTTGATGGTAGACTTATTTTCTGTTTGATGGTAGACTTATTTTCTGTTTGATGGTAGACTTATTTTTGTTTGATGGTAGACTTATTTTCTGTTTGATGGTAGACTAATTATTTTTGTTTGATGGTAGACTTATTTTCTGTTTGATGGTAGACTTATTTTCTGTTTGATGGTAGACTTATTTTTGTTTCATGGTAGACTTATTTTCTGTTTCATGGTAGACTTATTTTTTGTTTGATGGTAGACTTATTTTCTGTTTGATGGTAGACTTAAATTCCGGCGAAGAAAAGTTCCGGCGAGTGTTGGGGTTTCGTTTTCGTGCGTTGTAGAGAGGTAATCTCTTGATTTTAACCGGTTTCGTTTGGGTATGTTGAACTTTTGTAAAATCACGTTTTGATCCAAATCTGAATTTTTTCCAGATCTGGATTTTTTCCCGATCTGGATTTTTTTCCAGATCTTGATTTTTGTTTGATGGTAGACTTATTTTTTGTTTGATGGTAGACTTATTTTCTGTTTGATGGTAGACTTATTTTCTGTTTGATGGTAGACTTATTTTCTGTTTGATGGTAGACTTATTTTCTGTTTGATGGTAGACTTATTTTCTGTTTGATGGTAGACTTATTTTTTGTTTGATAGTAGACTTATTTTCTGTTTGATGGTAGACTTATTTTCTACTCGATGATAGACTGCTTTTTGTTTGATGGTAGGCTTATTTTCTGTTTGATGGTAGACTTATTTTTGTTTAATGGTAGACTTATTTTCTGTTTGATGGTAGACTTATTTTCTGTTTGATGGTAGACTTATTTTTTGTTTGATGGTAGACTTATTTTTGTTTCAATGGTAGACTTATTTTCTGTTTGATGGTAGACTTATTTTCTACTCGATGATAGACTTATTTTTGTTCGATGGTAGACTTATTTTCTGTTTGATGGTAGACCTATTTTCTACTCGATGATAGACTGCTTTTTGTTTGATGGTAGACTTATTTTCTGTTTGATGGTAAACTTATTTTTGTTTGATGGTAGACTTATTTTCTGTTTGATGGTAGACTTATTTTCTGTTTGATGGTAGACTTATTTTTTGTTTGATGGTAGACTTATTTTTTGTTTGATGGTAGACTTTTTTGTTTGATGGTAGACTTATTTTCTGTTTGATGGTAGACTTATTTTCTGTTTGATGGTAGACTTATTTTTGTTTCAATGGTAGACTTATTTTCTGTTTGATGGTAGACTTATTTTCTACTCGATGATAGACTTATTTTCCAAAATGTTCTAATTTCCATGAATTTCTTTAGAGGTATTCTTTGTACGTGCAATGCATAACCGCATGAAGATTGTAAAGAACATCCAAAAGATCATGAAGATGGTAGATTTTTATGAGACACACACGTTCTGATTTGTAATATAAGATACAATTGTTATGGTAGACTTTTTGCAAAGAGATTCAAACATTATGGTAGACATTTATGAACATTTTTTTGTAGTGTAATGAATGAATTGACAACATTTATGTATGTATGGTTAAAACATAACTTCTGAAATGTCTCTGTAACGATTAAAAAATCCTTAAAACACGAGTACGAGTTCAAACACGAGTACGAGTTGATACGAAAAGATAGAAAAAAATATATGAAAATATATAGTACATACTAAATCTACCACCACTTGTATATAAATCTATCATCACTTGCATGATATAGGTCGAACCGGGTTTAATAGTGTTTTTAAAAATAATAATATATATAGTTTTTGTATAATTATAAGTCTATCATCGAGTAGAAAATAAGTATACCATCAAATAGAAAATAAGTCTACCATCGAACAAAAATAAGTCTACCATCAAACAGAAAATAAGTCTCCCATCAAATAGAAAATAAGTCTACCGTCAAACAACAATAAGTCTACCATCAAACAGAAAATAAGTCTACCATCAAACGGAAAATAAGTCTACCATCAAACAGAAAATAAGTCTACCGTCAAACCAAAATAAGTCTACCATCAAACAGAAAATAAGTCTACCGTCAAACAAAAATAAGTCTACCATCAAACAAAAAATAAGTCTACCATCAAATATAAAATAAGTCTACCATCAAACAGAAAATAAGTCTACCGTCAAACAAAAATAAGTCTACCATCAAACAAAAAATAAATCTACCATCAAACATAAAATAAGTCTACCATCAAACAGAAAATAAGTCTATCATCGAGTTGAAAATAAGTCTACCATCAAACAGAAAATAAGTCTACCATCGAACAAAAATAAGTCTACCATCAAACAGAAAATAAGTCTACCATCAAACAGAAAATAAGTCTACCATCAAACAAAAATAAGTCTACCATCAAACAGAAAATAAGTCTACCATCAATCAAAAAATAAGTCTACCATCAAACAGAAAATAAGTCTACCATCAAACAAAAAATAAGTCTACCATCGAACAAAAATAAGTCTACCATCAAACAGAAAATAAGTCTACCATCAAACAGAAAATAAGTCTACCATCAAACAAAAATAAGTCTACCATCAAACAGAAAATAAGTCTACCATCAATCAAAAAATAAGTCTACCATCAAACAGAAAATAAGTCTACCATCAAACAAAAAATAAGTCTACCATCAAACAAAAAATAAGTCTACCATCAAACAGAAAATAAGTCTACCATCAAACAGAAAATAAGTCTACCATCAAACAAAAATAAGTCTACCATCAAACAGAAAATAAGTCTACCATCAAACAAAAATAAGTCTACCATCGAACAGAAAATAAGTCTACCATCAAACAAAAAATAAGTCTACCATCAAACAAAAATCCAGATCGGGAAAAAATTCAGATCGGGAAAAAATCCAGATCTGGAAAAAAATCAGATTTGGACCAAAACGTGACTTATTTTTGTTTGATGGTAGACTTATTTTCATTTGATGGTAGACTTTTTTTTGTTTGACGGTAGACTTATTATCTGTTGGATTACTTTTGGTTTAATTTGCGAACTAAAGGTCTACCACCACTAAAGTTTCTTAAACAGAAAACAAGTCTACCACCAAGTACAATAAGTCTACCGCTATCACAAATAGGTCTACCATCACTAAGTTCGATAAAAAGTCTACCACCACTAAAGTTTCTTAAACAGAAAACAAGTCTACCACCAAGTACAATAAGTCTACCGCTATCACAAATAAGTCTACCGTCACTAAGTTCGAAAATAAGTCTACCACCACTATAAATTTCTAAATAGGAAATAAGTCTACCACAAAGTACAATAAGTCTACCGCTATCACAAATAAGTCTACCAAATGTCTAATGTGAAAAAAAGTCTACCGTCACTAAGTTTGAAAATAAGTCTACCATCACTAAACCTGGGTAAAAACAAATCTACCGCTTATATCGCTAAAAACGCATAAGTCTACCACCATTGATCCTAAAAAAATAAGTCTACCAGTCAACGGTTGGTTTCGTTGACCGAAAATACGAAATAAGTTTACCGCTAACTATAAGTCTACCACTACTACAATAAGTCTACCACTACTAAACACAAAAGAAATCTACCACCACGATAAAAAAGTCTACCGCAAATTATAAGTCTACCGCTACTAAAATAAGTCTACCGTCACTATAAATCTACCGCTACTATGACTAAAAATCTACCACCAAAGGAAACAAATCTACCAGGCAAAATAAATCTACCATCGAACAAAAATAAATCTACCGCTGAAAATAAGTCTACGGAAATAAATCTACCACTCGAAGAATAAGTCTACCGCAAAAAATAAGTCTACCGCTACGGGATAATAAGTCTACCGCAGAGAAAATAAGTCTACCGTTCGGAAATAAGTCTACCACCAAAGGAGACAAAATAAGTCTACCGCTCAAAAATAAGTCTACCGCTCCTCAAATAAGTCTACGGACAAAAAAATAAGTCTACCAGAACTCAAATAAGTCTACCATCACATAGCGGTAGACTTATTTTTTTAGGCGGGAAATTTTCGCGCTTACGCGGCGCGTTTCATTAATGGCATTTTCGTAAATACGTTTTTTGTTATCAAAGCAAAAAGGGTAAAACGGACTCGAAAATAGCCCCAGTAATTAAAATCTAAGAAGGTTGTTTGAGTAAGGCCAAAATCTAATAAGGTTGTTCTAGTAAGTCTCCCTTTTCATATTTTATTACAGTTCTTCTTGATAAAAGAAAAAACAGTGCTATCTTTAAGGCAGCTGTACCTACTACCGATTTCGATTCCAAAACGGAAAACATACTTCTCACAAAACTTCCGTTTTAGTTAGTTTTTAAACCACATCTATCTATACTTATACAAAGTACCAAATTACAGTAGAACCTCCATAAATTAATACTCTATAAATTAATAAAATCTTCCAGTCCTAAATTAATAAAATCTTCCAGTCCCGAGTCGGGGCAATGTAAAAATTAGCAAAAATCGATAAAATGATAAGATAATAATTTTTTTGAAACTCTTATGTAAAATATGGTTCCAATAATATTATAAATTAATAATCATATATAATTATGCATATATATATATATGATAATGTACTAAAACATGATTTTAATGATTTGATTGGACTTAAAATTGCAAATATCATTATACTTTATCTTTAGCTTTACGTGCATAAAAAAAAAGTAAGATTGTTTTCTTGATGTGTATCATAAACTTGTGAAAAATTATAAACAAAATAATTGATTCTTTATACATAACTCTATCTAAATGTATTCATCGACATTTGAGGTAATAAGCATGATTTCTTCTACAGTTTATACATAATATATTATTTTAATTTAATCGTATATTATAATAATAAAATCTATTCTACTGCGATAATTAAAAAAATTAATCAAAATTTTATGACACATAGGCAAATTTTATTAAATTCTATAATATAACATCATTCAAAAAAACATACTAAGAAAATAATTTCCAAAAAATGATTTATCTCTATAAATTAATATCTCTTTATATTAATAATTTTTTGAAGTCTCAACATTATTCATTTATAAAGGTTTTACTGTATTAAACGACATGTCATTATTTAAACTGAGTTTTTAATTTATAAATATAAAAAAATGAATTTTTGACAAATAACTTTTATTACTTGTCGTCTCTGAAAAAATCAAATAAGCAAAAATAAATAAATAAAATTTGTGGACAGATAAATATAAAAACGACAAATATTCAAAAGGAAAAAAAATATACAGTAGATGGAAATCCAAAAACACTGCTGTTCAAGATATGAATGTTTGAATTATGTGGAGTCGGTCCATAGATTTAAGCACTATAGGCTAAGGATCCACCCTATCTTATCTAATGAACAAATAAATAAATTTCAAAAAAAACAAATAAATAAATGGATATACAAATCATTTGGAAAGCAAATCTAGAAAGAAAGAAAAACAAATAATATGAAAGGATAAATGTAAAATAAAATTGCATGAGAGAGAGGGCACATGTCTCCTTTTAGCCTTCTGTTCTTGAAAGGGAAGCCAAAATAGTTTCACTTCTGCATTTCTCAGCCACTGCTCTTATTTGGGACCTCCCTTCAAATAAGTAATTTTTATATATTTATGTGTCAATTTCTGTATATTTTTCCCTTTGTCATTTAATTTGTTGGTATATACAATTTTCCTTTAAAGAAAGAGAAAAAAAAATCCTGATTCCAGCTGTGAATTTAACCCTTTCTCGATCGAAAGTCTACTTTGGAGTTTGTTCTGTGACCATCCTCTCGCTACGTCACCGTTTTCATATCCATGCAAAATAGTTTTGAAGATAATATATCTCTATCCCCACTTTTCATTGATTATATCTACCTTTATCTATATCAATATATATGTATATGTATATATGCATCTTTCCATCCATTTTTAATGTTTTAAAAGCATAAATTACAAATTATCAGGTCAAATCCACGAACAAAACTTTTTGTGTGATATATATAAACAGTTTCACATCAGGCACGATTAAAAGCTTATAAATAGTGACGACAAAAAAAAGCTTATAAATAGTTTTAACTTATCTTGATTTGACATACTTTTATGTAATTGGACTGACGTATATTGCACATTTGTATTCATGTGTTTTGATGGAAGAACAGATGAAGTCGTCTTAATTTCGTTGATATGCTAAATATACAATTAAATAGTACAGTTCTAATAGTTGACATATATTTTCTACAAAAGTAATATCAAAGCGTGAAATTCAGATTCTTTTATCTTAGTGAAATTTATATTAATCTATAATCCACTTTTACTAGTTAATGTATGCGTATTGATTTTAATATGTCTCGAGCCAAACATTTGGAACGGATTGTTATGATGTGATACGGTTGATAGATAGAAGATTCCACATCTTTTTCGTTGTCATATATCTAAAGAGTTAATATCCCTAAGATATATGAATTGGCTCGCTTTGTTCGTTCTAGTTCTAATTAATTTCGTTAGCCACATTATCTTAATTTTTTTTGGTAGTGGACCGGGAAAGAAACTCCCAGTGTTTTTATTAATCAAATTTCAACAATTACATGCATACATATCTTAAATGAGGCGGTCCCGAGACATCCTTCCTCAACATTGCTGCGATATCCGGGGGAACAGAATTGAAAGCAGGAAAACCCAAAGGCAAAGAGAAAGTATAGTTTGCTAATCCATCGGCAAGACGATTAGCCTCCCTATACACATGAGATACTCGGACATTCCAGTCTTTCGATAGAAATCCATGGCACAATCGTACCAGGAAAGACAGCGGATGCAAATACCCAATCCCTGTCGTCAGAAAACCCACCACCATCTCCGAATCCACCTCCAACTCCAAACTTAAAATTCTTTTCTCCCAGGCCGTGTATAACCCATAGTACACTCCCCACAACTCCGCTAATGGCGCTGAACAGCTCCCAATATTCAAGGCAAAACCTCCACACCACTCACCATTTTCATCTCGGATCACCCCGCCAGCCGTTGCCAAGCCCGGGTTTCCGTGTGAAGCTCCATCCGTGTTAACCTTAAACCAACCCGATCTCGGAGCCACCCATGATACAATCCTCTCAACCCGCCCACCCTTATGAATTGAAGCAGCCTCCTTTTTCTCAGCAATGACCACCTCCTTACCCAAATCCTTAAGGAAACGAAGCTTGTCCCGACAAATTTTGTTCTCACCAAATACATCCCCATATCTCCACTTCCAACTCCACCAAATTCCGAGAGCAAACATCGTGGACCATGCCACTCCCTCCATCTGTGACTGATCTCCAAGGTTTGAGAACAACCATTCAAGTAATGTCTGAGTAAAGAACACCGCTCTTTTCCGTGGAGGGACTAACCGAGTCCAAATTCCTGCCATGGCTTGACAATCCCGAAGAACATGAATGATAGATTTCACCCCACTCTTACAAACCTGACAAAGATTCGAGGCACACATATGTCTCCTAGTTCTCTCTTGGTTTGTCATTATTGCTTGATGAGAGATTAACGACAAGAACACTCTCACCCGTTCCGGAACTTTCACCTTCCATACACACTCATAGAATTTGTCCATTTGCTGCTTTTGAACGTCTCCGCAAATCAGCAGGTTATACGCCGATGCAACCGCAAACTCTCCATTATTCGTTCCTCCCTAGGCCAACCTATCTTTCGAGCCTGTAACATGATCTACCACTATTGCTCGTAGCTCTAAAATTTGTGACTTCGTGACAAATGGTTCGATTCAAGCCAGATCCCAGCCTCTACCCTCGATCCAAAGCTCCGATACCTTCATATTTTGGAACCCAGCCGGCAGCTGAGTGCGAACCTGATCACCAATAGCCGTGTTCGATGTCCACTTATCCACCCAAAAGCATATATCCCTTCCATCTCCAAGAACCCATCGGTATCCATTCGCTATTACCTCTTTAACTCCAACCACCACTCCTTTCCATGTAACCGACCAATGACTCTTGTTCACATACCATGGGAAAGCTTGGAAATCCCCAACTCGATACTTACTGCGTAAAACCCGCGCCCAAAGACTATCAACATCGTGTAACAATCGCCAACCAACCTTGGAGATGAGAGCTTTGTTCATGTTAGTAGCTCGTCGAATTCCCAACCCTCCTTCCGCCTTTGGGAGACAAACTCTTTTCCACGCTATCAAGTGTTGCTTTCGCTTCTCACTCGTACTTCCCCACAGAAAATCTCGAGAAAGTTTATCAAGCTTCGTCAATGTCGAAATTGGGAGCTTGATGGTACTCATATTGATGGTGTTCACATTATTTTAAGTTTGAGTAATACAATAGTCATTTTTTTTTTTTTTTTTTTGCTTAGCGATAGTCGTTTTGTTGAAAAAAAGAAAAGTTCATGATGTTAAATGTAGGTCGATACATATTGACAAACTATAATTAAAATTTTGATAAAAATAGTAAATCTGGTTTCGATGTCTACATGATTAGTTTTCCTGATTGGACCATAATTAATTTAGTCAACATATTTTGGTTAGTTTTTTTGTTTGTTTGCACAAAAGTAACAATAACATCCTGTTTAAATTTGTATATGAATTCAGTTTAGAGTATTATATGGTATCAATTCAAAATATATTGTAAAATAGTAATTAATAGACACTGGCATTATCTAAATATTTATCACTGAAAAATACATATATGTTCCAAAGTCGGTATAATGTGAGAATTTATGTATTTTTAAATCAAACCTAAATTTTGAGAGAAAAAAAACTTGGTAACTACTACTTACTACTATCTTGATTTTCATTTGTAAAGATATGTAACTACTCCCCTATCCGATGTCCGGTGCTTTTACCGGCATCGTGAGAGGGTTGCAACTAGTAGTTTCTACGCTGGACATGGAGTCTAGAAGGTTTCTTTGAAGTTTTTGGAAGAAAACAATGCGATGGTTTTCGCCCTATAGTTTTATGAGTTATTGTGATTTCTTTGTCTGGTTCAATTTTTATTTTGGGGTGAAGTTTTTTATGAGGTTTATTTCTCTCATAGAAGATTTATAGTTTGATTTCACTATTTTGTTTCTAGTCAATTTTAACTATATATCTGATTTAGTTTTGCAATTCAAAATTGTTCAACAGTAGTTTCACCGAAGCTAACTCCGGAACAAAAATGACAAAGGCAATCGAAGAAGAATTTATCCAAATTAAGAGAATTATTGTCGTGCTATCGTAAAAAGTATTGGAAGTCCGGCTGCTATTGTGGATCGGGAACATCTAATTGTCTACTTTAGACTCGAAACAAGACCATGTTGGTATCGCTATTGTCAAACAAGATTATTTTGATATCGTTAATGTGTCATCAAAGCTGATTTTCCTTACCTAAATTTTGATGTGGGAAATACCATTAGTTTTTCTTTATATTTATTTTATCATGTAGTTTGGTTTAAATAATTTTCAATAAAACAAAGCGTTAAAAAAATGTAACTACTGAACACGAATACTATATAGTAAATTAATGTTAACAAGCAAGTGCTCATTTTAATAAACGGTGTTTTCAACACAAATTATATTGAATTTTTTTTATCATGTAATATGGTTTAAATCAGTCGTAATAAAACAAAGCGTTAAAAAAATATGTAACTACTGAACACGAATATTATATAGTAAATTAATGTTAACAAGCAAGTGATCATTTTAATAAACGGTGTTTTAAATACAAACCATTTATTATTAATTTAAGAATTTCTTCATTATTATTTTATAATATTTATATAGTAATTGTTCTGCAATATTAATTGTATTGGATGATTGTCTACGTCATAATGAATACGAAAAATGGGGAAACAATAGTAATATCGTTTGTACTATAACACTTTCAACATTAATTCTTGATCAAGAAATTGGTGGAATGTTATATTCTTTCATATAAATAGTCCCCTACCAAATGTATATACGATAATGCATGACCAATAATGATGGATTGCGTATAGGCCCATCGTCGAAACCAAACTTCTCATTCAATTTTTTCAAAAAAAATTGTTGAGACTTTTTCATAAATTTATTTGTAGTTGGTTTCTTTTTTTTTTTGCTAAACTTGTAGTTGGTTTCTTCAACTGGATTTAATCAAAGATTTTACAGCCATTCTAAAAACATTGCAGTGAAAAGTCTAAGTGCAGTGTAGTTAGCAAAAAAAAAAAGTCCAAGTGCAGTGTCATTGTATCTTTGATCATTCGAACTAATGGTTTAGCCACCAATACATTATTTCTATTGCATCACAGCAAATTGGTTATAAATAATTATATATTAATCTTATTGTAATACCAGTGACGTATTAATATGTATACGGTTGATATCTAATGGAGGATAAGTTTATATTAGCAACGCAGAATATATGATGGAAGACGATATGTGAACAGAAATGTACTATTATTAAAACAATTATTGGAATGTTACAAAATGAAATGAGAGTGGAAAATAATTTTTTTTTTTTTAAATCAGAGCCTAGGTCGAGGCCCCCTCTATGTCGTGAACTCTAACAAGAGCCTTACACTATTTTATCTCTTTGCTTCATATTTATCTTATCGCCGGACAACTTTTATAACCTACAATATGAATTATACTATATATTATCTGCATTCTTTACGTTAAAACTTACGAATGTGTTTGTAAAACATTTAAAGTAGTCCAATTAACTATGTCATATTATTTTCATCGATTGATTATTTAATAGTAGTATATAAATAGATTCTATTTAAATAAGAATAAATAGATGAAAGACCCTAAATATAAATGTCATTTTTACTACATATAAATAAATTTTTATGATATACATATTGTAAATAAATTTTAATTAGTTTGACTTAGTCATGAGTTGCATTGCATACATAGATTTTAAATATATGTCCGAGATAATAAGTTGAACCTGTTAAATTTATGTTTATTTTTAATCCATGCTATATAGATCTGGAAGACTAATCCAGCCCACACGATTCTAAACATGCACATAAATTGACATGACATATATCAGTATACAGTATAACCTCTAAAAGTTAATACTCGATAAATTAATACTTCACTAAATTAATAGAATTTTCGAGTCCCCAATCAAGTTTTCGATCCAATTAATCTCTCGATAAAATAATATTTCGCTAAATTAATAAAATATATTGATCCCGAGTTATTATTTTAATGAGGTTTTACTATACTTGTACAACATGATTTCATATGTTTTTTTACTATTTACTCTTCATAAATTATCAGATTAATTTATGTAATGTACCAGCAACCCCCAACTGCATTTATAAAGAATAACATTTTGTAATCGTCAACATTACTACAAATTTATATATATATATTTCTATTTACTTTATAAAAGATATTTTTTCATTTATTATATTAGTTGGAAGGTTATTTAGTCAAAGAAATGCCTTTAATAGCTGGATATTTAAACTCCATAATGAATACAAATGTTTCTTAATTTACAAACAATTATGGAGTATATAAATCCGGAATTGAAGTTGCTGTTTAAACCTAATTTGTTCACTGGATGGAGACAAACACGAAATACAGGGTAAATTAATTGTAAACCATCATGCTGTGGCTAAGGAGAGTCAAACCAAACATTCATAATAGTAGTGGGTCTTTAATTATGAATTTTTTAACTAAATCCCGGTTTCAATTTCAAATTTCATAATATCTAATTCAATTTCACTAAATCCCGGTTTCAATTTCAAATTTCATAATATCTAATTCAATTTTCGGTTTAGATTTGGTTTTGATCCGACAGTTTTTTTTTGTTTAATAGGTGAAAGAGTGAAAGCAACTCCAAATTTGGTTGGTTCATGTTGATGTGGAACATTTGGTCTTTAGTTCGTAAAATTGTCTATTAATTCATTGAGTTGCACGAGATTACGGGCATTCTTTTTGACATTAGAAGCCTTGTATCATTCATCACTTGTTTTTTTTGTTTTTATATCATATTTCACGCAATGTAAACATGAATACTGATGGCTTGGCAAAGGAAGCATTATGTAAACTAAGTCCTAGTTTGGACAGAATCTTTTAAAGAACGAGAATCACGCATTGACCACACAAAAAAGTTCGTAAAATTGTTTAAGAAAAATGTCGTAATTACAATTTTCACAAATTAAACAAAAAAGTGACTGCAAAATATAGTTTTTTTATTTTTACTATAATCTATTTTATTATATTTTACTTTATTTCAGTTTAAAAGAAAAACAAATCCTAAGTTCTATTTTAGAAAAGAATATTAACAAATTTAAAACGATTTTTATGAAATAGAAAGAAAAATATATTGAAAAGTTAAAGATAGAACCGTATCAGTATATATGAATGCAAACAAATTTTCCGTGCCACGTTGTAATTTAACCAAGATTCGATATTTCACGTGTAATGAACTTGTTCGATGATATTTTGGTGAAAATCTATTCACCTTAAATTGTTTAGACGTTACGGTCTATTAATTATTTAAAAATTTAATAGTAAATTAAAAAATTTGAATTATATATGATATTTTATCTTCTTAAAAAACTTTAATGATATTTTATCTTCGCTATACCTAAAACAAAAAAAATTGTTGTATAATACGCTTACGTAAATTATCTTCAAGACCTTATATACGGTATAAATAACTAGCTTGGATCGGTATACATGAACATCCCTTACTGTTTTAAAGGTTTTTAGTACATGATTTTAATAAAATATATTCATTGTTAAAAATTATCAACATGTATAAGTTGTGGATTTGTTCCTAAAAAATCACATGCTTACACTCTCGTATTTGAACCTAGATTATATATAATACTGCAATGACACTATTACTATAAAATCCAAATGCATATTTTTCACGAACGTAAAAAAAAAAAAAATCCTAAACATTTCGGGTTTGATAATCTTATAGATTGCTAATACGGATCGGATACGGCATCTTTAAGTGTATGGAATCCACCGGTAATAACAAGGGGTAACTAATATTATGAAATTTTTATTTCCTTTAAAATGTCACAAATCAATCATGTATCCAACGCAAAATCCATTCATTGTCAATGTACTACTTATGTATATATCCAAAAAGTTACACCCAAAAATGTCCGTAAAGTCTATTTTTATGAAATTATACAAAAAGTAGTTTAGATTCTTTTTATTTTAAATTTAATAATTAAAAAAAAAATAAAAAAAAATAGAAGACTGCCAAGTCCCTTTATTAAGAGCAAGAGATAGTAAGAGAGAGAGCTATTGAGAAGCACCAAAAACTCAAAAAACTCTCTTTCTTTCGCTTACAAACTTGAGAGATCGTAGACTACTCCAGAGAGGGCTCTTCACGAGAGAACTCTTTCTCTTTCTCTTTCTCCTAAAAAAACCAATCAAAACCTTTCTTTCACCGTCATGTGTAATCCGACAACAACCTCCGGTACCGGCACAGCCGTGTCGGAGAACCAACAACAACAACAACCTGAAAGCGGAATCTTCCTCGATCTCTTCTCCATCAAAACCTTTGAACAACCCACAAAGCGAAATCTCCGGCATTGCGAGAACAAGAGAGAATCTCCTCTTGTCCAAGAAGCGAAATCTCTCTTCACGCTTGCTTTTCCGATAGCCGTGACGGCTCTGATCCTCTACCTCCGCTCCGCCGTCTCCATGTTCTTCTTAGGACGACTCGGTGACCTCGAATTAGCCGCCGGTTCACTAGCCATTGCTTTTGCTAACATAACCGGTTACTCTGTTTTATCCGGTTTAGCACTTGGTATGGAGCCACTCTGTTCTCAAGCTTTCGGTGCTCACCGCTACAAACTCCTCTCTTTAACCCTCCATCGAACCGTTGTTTTCCTCCTTGTTTGTTGCGTACCGATCTCGGTTCTCTGGTTTAACGTCGGTAGAATCTCGGTTTATCTTCATCAAGATCCCGATATCGCCGGTTTAGCTCAGACGTATCTCATCTTCTCCTTACCTGATCTCATCACCAACACTCTTCTTCACCCAATCAGAATCTACCTTCGTGCTCAAGCCATCATCCACCCCGTCACTCTCGCCTCTCTCTCCGGCGCCCTTTTTCACCTCCCCGCTAATCTTTTCCTCGTCTCCTACCTCCGCCTCGGTTTAACCGGCGTCGCGGTGGCCTCCTCCGTCACCAACATCTTCGTAGTAGCTTTCTTGATCTGCTACGTCTGGGCGAGTGGTCTCCACGCGCCAACATGGACCGACCCGACACGTGACTGTTTCCGTGGGTGGGCTCCTCTGCTCCGTCTCGCCGCTCCCAGCTGCGTCTCCGTGTGTTTGGAGTGGTGGTGGTACGAGATCATGATCGTTCTCTGTGGTTTGCTCGTCAATCCCAGATCAACCGTTGCGGCTATGGGTGTTCTCATACAGACCACGTCGTTTCTCTACGTTTTCCCGTCTTCTCTTAGCTTCGCTGTCTCCACTAGAGTCGGAAACGAGCTTGGAGCCAACCGACCAAATACGGCCAAGCTATCAGCGACGGTGGCTGTCATTTTCTCGGCTGTTACGGGGATTACAGCGGCGGCGTTTGCTTACTCTGTCAGAAACGCTTGGGGAAGGATTTTCACCGGAGACGAAGAGATTCTCCGGTTAACCGCGGCGGCGCTTCCGATTTTGGGTTTATGCGAGATCGGAAACTGTCCTCAGACGGTGGGTTGCGGCGTCGTGAGAGGGACCGCACGGCCGTCCACGGCGGCGAACGTGAACCTCGGAGCGTTTTATCTGGTGGGCATGCCAGTGGCTATTGGGCTCGGGTTTTGGGCCGGGATTGGGTTTAATGGGCTTTGGTTAGGACTACTTGCAGCGCAGGTTAGCTGTGCAGGTCTTATGATGTACGTTGTGGGGACCACAGATTGGGAATCGGAGGCTAGAAAAGCGCAATCCCTAACGTGCGCCGATACTGTAGAGAACGATCTTATTAAGACGGTGGTCAATACTATGGGAGACGACGGTGAGAGCGATGAGGCAGCAGAGCCGTTGATTCGCGTCACGGTGCTTTATTAAATTAAATAATTATAATTATAATCGTTAATTATTATAATTATAATCATTTTCCCCTTTCTTTTAAAATAGAAGGAGAAAGTTTTGCCTTTCTTGAAAAATCTTATTAACCATTTTCTTCTTTTCTTGTACTTAACATTTGTTTTCTCTCTTCTTCTTTTTTTTTGCTGCCCTTATGATTGGCCGTTTATATGAAGTTCCTATGAGTTTTCTTTTTTCTTACATATCTGCCAAATAATTTAATGTTATAAGTTGTGGGTTTTATAAATAAATTCACATGAATGCAGAAATATAATCAATCACATGAAAAAATTGAAAACGTATAATATTTCCTTACAACTAACCAATTTAATTACACCCAATCTGAGACAAAAGATGTTGGGACCATATAGCTGGAGCGACAGAGAATTGATTCAATTATTTTTGAATATTTGGAAATTACAATGAAGAAGATGAAAATATATAGAGGTCTATGTAAACAATAAAAAGTGTTGATAAACAGAAGAAAATGTGTTAGGAAAGGGGTGATAAAAAAGGAAAGGGAGTAATATGGTAATTTGGAAAAAAGTGGCAACCCTATGGGAAACAAAAACTTGTGTCTCAAAGATTCAGACAGGTTTTGAATGAATGTTTTGGATTCCCTATATACTAGAGTGCTGTTTTGTTCAGAGATGAGAGAGAGAAAGAGAGAGTCCCAAGGACCATTGCATCATCTCATCATCTTTTTTTCCCCTATTTTCTTTTATATTCTACCATTTATATATTTTTATCTCTACAATTCTGCTTTTCGATGGGTGTGGCTCCTAGTTTTTTTTGTTAAAGATATTGTTTTTTTCAAAATTTACATTAAAATAGCTAATATAAACTAATTAAGATTTTTAATTCTCTCAATAACACTATAATTTTTTTTATATATACTCATTTAACTGTTGTACTCGCATTAAGATGATTTTTTTTGGGAAGGTATTGTGTGTAAAATTATACACAAACAAAAATTGAAATAAATGAAACCAAATTTCGAAGATAATAGTCCTTTCTCTCGTTTTAGAAAATTTTACATATATTTTATCCGTTTCATAAAAAATGTCACTTTAATACTTTACTTTTGTTAATGCAAATTTATTATAACGCGAGCTTTTATAATGAATTTGATGTACTATTGTTTGTCAATCATTAAACATCGCCTTTTTTATTCTTCTATTGTTTTATAGAAAAAATATTAAAGTTAATAATGGTGTTAGGAGGATTTAATAATATAATTGAATGCCATAATAATTATTTATTTGTCAGCACAATAATTAATTACTTAGTACCACATTTATAAGTTAGATAAAAATAGAATGCACAGCTGCAATCCATAAATACTTACTGTACATCATAGTGTTCATAAATATAAATATATAAGTATTTCTAAATACCATAGTTTACATAGGTAATGCAGAAACGAATTCATATTATTTAATGGAATTATAAATATAATTTGATATTCATCAATAATACATAAAAAGGGGTGGTACTTCCTCCTCTCTGAGTCACTTCGTACTAGTAAAATCTTATGTGACAAATTGGGTACCAATTATTGAAGTACTGAACTTATCCTCTGAAACATAATTACAAAAAAAAAAAAAATTGGGAAGAGAGGACAATTTCGAAAACAGTGGAAGAATCTTTTAAATTTTGTTATATAAAAAATTAATTCGATTATTAAAAATGCAAACAAAATTGTAACAGGATTCATATACAGTATCAAAGAACTCTAACTAACTGAAAATCAATCTCTTATCCGGAAAACAATAGTTAGCTAGCAATCTGCAAATATGGAGTGTTGATCTTTTTAAAAAAAATCTGCAAATATTACTAGCTAGCAATCAGATAGGATAAAAAATAAAGCTTTATCATAGTGGTCTTTATTTGGCCACATCTCCATTTACAGTTTCGTGACAGAAGCATCTCTGAAAAAATGTTTGATGAACTTTTCATTATTCGGGTGATAAATAGTAGTATAACATTAACAAGCGTTGAATTTTTATTCAAACCTTAATATATCTAATATATCTAGCTATAGGTTGTTATATATAGAAATTATAGACCTATTTCCTAAGGCTTTCTTATACTATGAGCACCTAGAATGAAAAAGATTCTATTTTGATGAAAAAAGAATCTACTAAATGAAAAAGGGGAAATAAATGGTGAGAAAACAATTAGACAAAGAAAGTAGAAAAAAGTTGGAGCCAAAAACTAGAAGAAGTTAATTTCACAGCCCCAAAAATAGATAACATATGTGTGGGGGGAGAGAGAGGGGGAACGAAGAAGACAAAAGTGGTTGAAAGAAGAGAGAGAGAGAAAAAGTGAAGAAGAAGCAGAACAATGGCAGATGTCCAACAAATTAAGACAGAGCACAAGTTACATAATTGGAGTGTACTGCTCACATTCCACACGAGGGGGCCTCCCTTTATGTATCCTCTCTTCTCACTACTAATTTTACTCGGCTCTTAAATTTTATCAACCCTAGATGTGACCGATGGGCTAATCCGGTTTTCATACTCCCTCCGTTCCTAATTAATAGATGTTTAAGGTAATGCACGGTTATTAAAAAAATGCATTGATTTCTACGATTTACAGTTTTCAATAAAGTTTAACCAATAGTATTTCAGTATTTGTTTTGGAATTTGTAAAAGTGCATAGAAAACTGTAAAAACTCCATTATTTTGGAACATAATTTTTTTGTAAAAAATTCATTAATTAGGAACGGAGGGAGTATATTATACTCCCTCCGTTCCTTAAAGATAGATGTTTAAGGTTATGCACACTTATTAAGATAACGCATTGATTTCTACGAAATGCATTTTTCAATAAAATTTAACCAATAGTGTTTTAGTATTTGTCTTAAAGTTTGTAAAAATGCATAGAAAACTGTAAAAACTCTATTTTTTTGAACAAATTTTTTTTGTAAAGTTTTTATCTTTTAGGAACAGAGGAAATATATGGTCATGCAGGATCGGTTTCGATTCGACTTTGGTTTTAGAGAGGTCAGTTTTTGGTCCGATCATATGCGATTATGGCCACACCGGCCAATTCGGTTTATGGAGTTCGACTGATGTCCATGATTATCATTTGATTCTAGAATGGTGTACTACTATACTATGTACCGTCTCTTATTTGTGGATCATTCTAAGCAATGATTGACTTTTTAAGTTTTATGAAATTTTCGTCTCAAACCTGTTTGATAAGAAATATATTAAATCACATTTTATATAGTATATATTGCGCTAGATTTCATCGTATTTGTAACGTGGAATTCCTAATAATTTACTAGAATAATCTATCATTAATTAAAACTTCAAACCTAGTTTTTCTTCTCTCTTCTTTTTGATTTGTTTGTCACAACCCTACTTTTTCACCTCTATGCTATTAAAAACTTACAGCTCTACATGATTGTTCTTTGGGGAATTTGCTTGTTTTGACCCATTATTTGATTTTTACTACATGGGTAACCCACATATCTCATGTTTGTGAAAACTAACCCAAAGGGGTAGTAAAATTACAACTACAACCTTTCTGACCAAATAAAAAAACGAATGTCATAATGACTGTTTTAACCCTATCGAAGTCTGCTACGTAACGTAGACGTCTACTAGCAGACTTCCACCCGATATCGAACTCGTAGACTCTATGTGAAGTCTACTTTGTGGTTTAGTAGACTTCTTTAAAAGGTCTACTCTATAATTATTTTCCAAATTTAAATTTATAAATTAACAAAAAATATTTTGATAAAACTTTTTGGTTGATGACCAAACTATAAATAATTGTGAAGTATGAAAAATAAAAATTCATTAAAATTCACAAATTAAACCTATAAAGACAAATTATGTCTACATTGTGGTATAGTAGACTTCCGCAGAAGTCTACTAGAGAATTATATTTCAAATTTAAATTTATAAATTAACAAAAAAAAATTTGATAAAAAATTTTGGCTGATGACCAAACTATAAATAATTGTGAAGTATGAAAAATAAAATTTCATACAAATTCACAAATTAAACCTACAAAGACAAATTATGTATACTTTGTGGTATAGTAGTCTTCTCTAGAAGTCTACTAGGTAATTATATTTCAAATTTAAATTTATAAATTAACAAAAAATATTTTGACAAAAATTTTTGGTTGATGACCAAACTATAAATAATTGTGAAGTATGAAAAATAAAATTTCATAAAATTTCACAAATTAAACTTACAAAGACAAATTAGGTTATGAATGAAATACATACTATACTAAACAAAGAGTTACCAAACAAGGTACTTCATAACCATTTGTTTAAATATTGATGTGGTGATATGTTGGTAGTTTAATGTTTGATATTTATAAGCTTTATGAGTTTATTTACGGTTGTAGTGGTTTAGTTTTAGGAATTAGATTATTATTTATGGTTTAGGGTTTAGTGTTTGAATGGTTTAGGGTTTCATTTTATAAATCGTAGTGTAGGGTTTGACTTTTTAAGATGAATTAACTATAAGATGATGTAAAATTTTGACAAGGTTTTCATCATTTGGCGTAATTGGCCGAGTTACGAGTATGAAATATGGGTAACAATGTGACATTTATAGGTTGCAAACATGTTTTTACACTTAGGGTTAGATTTAGGGTTTACGGTTTTCATCTTTAAAATGTCAAATTTGCATAAAAGTGTTAACTTGTGAATATATTAAACTTTTTGACCGTTTTGTATAAGTTTTTATTTAGACTTTTGAATAATCATTGAAAATAGTCAATTTACGTTTTCGGATAGTAGACTTCATTAGTAGTCTACTCAAACTAGTAGACTTCTGATAGAGTCTGCTTCGAGTTTAGGGTTTCGTTGAAAGTATAGTAGACTTCATTAGTTGTCTACTCAAATAAGTAGACTTCTAATAGAGTCTACTTTAAGTTTAGGATTTCGTGGAAAGTTTAGGGTTTAGATTTAGAGGTTATCATTTATATATTTAAAATGTAAAATTTGTATTAAAGTGTTAACTTGTGCATATTAAACATTTTGAATGTTTGGTATAAATTTTTACTTCGGGGTTTTTGAATAATTATTGAAAATAATCGATTTAGATTTTTGGATAGTAGACTTCATATAGAGTCTACTTAGTGTTTAGGGTTTCGTCGAGATTTTAGGGTTTAGTAGACTGAAAACGAAGTCTACTAAACCGGAAACTTTAACTTGACTAACCCGGAAAATTTAACCTAACCGAATGATTTTACCTACATATATAAACAAATTTTATTTAGACCTAACCCTAATCACTCTCTATCTCAAACGGCGCACCACCTCTTTGGCTTTCTCTCCACCTTTGGCGATCGCATTTACGGCTATTTCGAACCAGCCGTGAGTCCTCCTCATATATCGCTTATCTATGTCGCGTTCTTCCTCTTTCCGGCGGTCTTCTATTCACTCAGGTGAGTCTTCATCACTTCTTGTTATAAGATTTTCCTTTTTTCGAATCAATTCAGTGTTTCTCTCTCATTAGCTTTCCATTTTCCTTATAAATCTCGGTTTTGGTTGATGGATAATCATAGCTAGCTTAGATCCGGCTTTTGGTCGACGAAGATGGAG
Organism: Arabis alpina; assembly: GCA_900128785.1. Lineage (NCBI taxonomy): Eukaryota > Viridiplantae > Streptophyta > Magnoliopsida > Brassicales > Brassicaceae > Arabis > Arabis alpina. The sequence continues at coordinate 16,692,148 of LT669794.1, read as the reverse complement.
AGCTTGTTACGGATTGCGGCTGCGGTATATTAGCTTTGTGTGTGTATCGTCGTTCGAAGCAGATCTACCGGAGGGATCAGGAAAGTTAGGGTTTTCGTAACATTAGTGACAAGGAAAAGTATGCTAAAGCGAGGAAGCGAAAGGTAATGAGCTTTTGATTTCGCTAAAGCTTCTGTGTAACCTATCATGCTTTTACTTTTCTAATCAGCAACCTATCATACGATTGCAGGCTCATATTAGAGCAGCATACACCAAATATCAAACCGAAAATTACATACATGTATATATATGTCATTTGGTCATGAGGATAAGCTTCTGTTGTATAGTCTTGTTGTATCTTTAGTCATTTAAAACTATATTCAATGTTTCTTTGATGCTTTCACTTTTTTCTTGGATACAATTGAATAAAGTATCGAATTTTAAGGGTTGAAATCTTTCTTGTTAACCATCGTAGACGAAAGTTGTGTTATTTTTTTGACTATGCACATGATTAGTATAGAGCAGCGAGCTGTTTATGTAAGGTGTTTCAGTGATGGAATTAGTTATTATGTTGAAAATCCTTCATGTCTTTTGGTGATTTCAATCTAGATTGAATGTTTCTTTGAGGGTCTTGCGTTTGTGGTATATTTGCTAAACGATTTACGTGTGGATTCTTTGATTAATAGGTTGGAGTTTGTGTCAATGAGAGGAAGGAGCTACACACCGTCAATATGTAATTCGTAGTAGGGACCTCCCGACTAGTATTCTGAATCCTAATCTCCGCCATGATTGCAGGTACATACTTGACCTCTATATCATCCTTTCAGCTATTGTCTTTCACTTAGGATGATATTATTGTCAAGAGGGAGGATGAAAACAACAAGCACTTGAGAAAGTTGATGTATAGGCTCAGAGTCTTCTTGATTCTTGGTAACTATGTTTTGGTTCGGTTAATGTGCTTTCTGACAATACTAAAAAGAAACTGTTTTTGTATTGTATCTACTTATATCTCCAGGGTTCATGAAAATCATAGTTTTTTTGTAGTTGACTTTGGCTCTTATCTGTTTTTGTTTCTTGGCTTTAAGCAAATTGTTAAGTCTCTTCTTACATCTTTCTTCCTTTTGTCCTTTGAAGGTCATTTACTTGCCGATGAACAACGTAAATGATGAATAAGTGGATGTTAGATTGGTGGTTGAAGTTGTTCCCGCCGACCACTCATTCGGTGCTCCTCTCTATGTAGTTGAGAGCATGTGCATGCGTTGCAGTGAAAATGTAACTCTCCCTCTCACACACACATGGTTTCTTTGAGTTTCTTGACGTTGGTTATATTGTCACACTCTCCTTCGGTACTTTTTCGTCTTTCTTACTCTTCTCTTGTCTCTGTTTCTTTGGTTGAGTCAGATGATGATTCTTTTTGCTTACGAAACACTTAATCTTCAGATCCTTATCTAAACATTGGTGCTGGAACCACTCCATTTTAAGAACTTTTTTGGCTGTGATTTTGGAAAAAAGATGGATCTTGATCTTGGTAACTATGAGAGATTTTTAGATATCAAACTAAGAGAGGCTCAATCTTACCAGGTATGAATTGTATATCTTGTTTAGTCTTTTGTGTTCTTGTTATGTGGTTGGTTTGGGTTCTTGAAAGTGATCTTTGTTGCTTCTGAAATAGTGTTGTTAAAGAACCTTCTCTTAGGTATGTTTCATGGCTTTGAAACAGGTCTGGAACTATTCTCCATATCCTCCAATCAATAACAACATCAAGGTGAGTTATGATCTCTGCTCTTCTTCTTCCCACTTTCTTGTTAGCAAACTAGATATGCTTAATTCAATTGGACCCTTACCCGTTGTACAAATGGAATTTGGAATTGAGGGCTGCCTGCATATCGAGTTTGAGTACTATAAAAGCAAGTAAGAAATCTGTATTGTCATAATATCAGGTTTGAGTGATGAGGAAAACTTCACATAGCTACTAAATCCCCGTTGTGTGAATGCAGGTATCACCTGAAAGATGTTATCCTTGGGAGAATATACTTTCTTTTGGTGACAATCAAGATAAAGAACATGGATCTTGTTCCATGTAAACGTTATCTGAATTGGATCAAATCTCCAACATATCAGTGCTTGAAACCGAGTTGAAAGGGTCATTTTTTGTGTGGTACACGTTAGCCATTGTTTATTTATCAAAGTGTTTTGATTTTTGTATAGACAAACCTACTTATGAACAGGTCCAAACTGGAATTTTTGCAGGGAGTGTATGTGGTTGGAGCAAGGAAATCTGGTGTGACTGCTCTTTCTCCAAGGAGTTGTCTTCCAGCTGCAAGAACCCTTTTCAGTTTCCATGAAAAAGGATGTGTTTCAAGACGCATACAGATGCTCAACAATTTAACAAGAAGCTTAACACACCTATTTTGGTTCTAAGATTGTTGTCTTATGAAATCTGTGTTTTTTTATCAAACCCTTGAATCATGCATTTGATTTCCCTTTGAATTATGTATTAACCTGTCATTGTTTTTACTTGTAAGTGCATTGATTAGTACTTACTACAAGATGTGTACTTACAACAGATAATACCGGAAACTATATACAACCTCTTTTGCATGTTCAGTTGTACAAAGATTAAGATGCTAAAACTGTTGTGATATAAAGATTGAAGCTCTTGTAATCTACACATCTATGTATGTGCGAAATGCTAATGAATACTTAAAATGAAATACAAATGAATACTTAAAATGAAGAGTAGTCATGTTTATATATGTGCGAAAAGTTAACGAATACTTAAAATGAAGAGTACTAGAATATGTCGAAGTAGTCGTGAGAAAGATCAAACCACAACAACGGGTTAAGCAACTTGGATTTTTTCTGATTTCTCTGCCCTATAAATTTAACCATGACTCTAGAACTAAAATGCATAAAAACCAAACAAACTTCACCCGAAATTACCACAAATGAGTTATAAGGCTAACTAAACAAGAAAAAATATTCTACTACAAATAAACTTAGAAAAACTCATACAAAAGTAATAATAGTTAGGAAACAAATATCAAGAAACATGACTTAGTAATTGACACACATTTGAGATCAATAAAATCTAGAAAATACATTATAAATAAATTTTAATTGCATTTCAAACAAAATACAGACTTCATACGCACTCTACTCGTAGACTTCAACGGTAGTCTACTAATATGTGAAAAAACGAACTGACTCGAGACACAAAGACGTATAACATGCGCTCTACTTAGTTCGATCAAATTTCGAACTTGTCGATCATTTGTGACATGCACTGGAGGTGTATCCGGTGCCATATGTTGCATCATTGTTTCTGGGAGTGAATAAGTTATCTCGACCAACTCTTTTTTTTTGTCAAGCTCATAATCAACTTGTACCATCTTAAGAAGATCACCATGGGTACAACCATCACTCAAGAAGAAGAGTCTTCCTCCTCTAAGATTATCAACAACAAACTGCCACACCCCATCTTTCATAATCCATTCTCCAAAGACAACAGCTAATTGAACCATTCTCTGTAAAAACAAATAGGAAACACATTAGTAATCAAAAATCATGGCAGACTTCAACGGTAGTCTACTAAACTGTGAAAAAACTAATTAATCATAAATAAATGGTTTCATTACAGCTGAAGATGTCAAACTAGTACATAAAAACAGCAATAATATAACACACATTTGAAACCAATAAAATCTTAAAATTTTGTTATACATAATTTTAAAATAATGTTTTACTAAAAACATAAATACAGACTTCCCATGCCGTCTACTAGTACACTCTTGAAGAAGTCTACCGTGAAAAGCTAATTACTACTCAAACAAGAAAATTGATTTACACCATAAATATTGCATTTAAATATCTCAAACCCATACAGAAGATCACATATTAGAAAACACATATGTGAGAGCAAGAAAATCTTGAAAATGTATTATATATAAGCTATAAATTCGTTTTTAAAAAACGTAAAAACGCAGACTTCACCAGCAGTCTGCGGCAGAAGACTGCGTTTAACGTTCACTAGTAGACTTCCGTAGAAGTCTATCGAATGGGTTAGTTTTTGAAATTACGGCAAAACCCAGTAGACTTCTAACGGAAGTCTTCTTTCCTAGTAGACCCTAATTGAAGTCTACCGAGGTTATTTTTGTATTTGACTAAAATGTTGACTTTTAGTAGTAGACTTCTCCAGAAGTCTGCTGTAAAAATAGGTTATATTTGCAATTTGACTTTTTCAGTAGACTTCCGCGGTAGACTTCTAATACCATAAATATCTAGCAGACATCCAACGGAAGTCTACGCACCTTAGTAGACTGCCGGTTGAAGTCTACTGGAACAGTAGAGGTTACATTTGCAATTGACTTATGTTTGACTTTTTGAGTAGACTCTAAAAGAAGTCTACTTAAAAAACAGGTTAGTTTTGTGTTTGACCAAAAATCGAATTAATATCGAATTATTTAACGAGTAGAATTTTCAGCAGACTTCTGGGGAAGTCTACTCTAAATATTTTCAAAAAGTCAATGTTCGAAATTTTGGTCAATGGCAAAACTAACCTCACCGTATAGAGTAGACGTTAAATAGCGTCTACTCAAAAAGTCAACAAAAAGTCAATTGCAAAAATAACCTAAACATAGTCGAGCAGACTCTGAGGGAAGTCTGCTAGTAGTATCTCGTACAGAGTCTGCTAAAAAAAGTCAACATTTTGGTCAAATGCGAAACTAACCCATTTTTCAAGTAGACTTCCTGTGCAGTCTACTGATTTTTTTTTGTTGTCAAAGGAGAATACAGGAGAACAAGCAGACTTCTATGAGAAGTATACGTCAAAAATCTGAAAAAAAAGTCAATTGCAAATCTAACCTCTCGTTGACCAGCAGACGTCCGACGAAGTCTACTCTTCTGAACCAGATCGGAAAATACGGTTTTTAGCTCCGTTTCGTCGTAGATCTCTGTTTTTATCTCGTTTAAACACACAAAATTCCTACTCTAACTGTTTACTACGAAGCCCAGACGTTATATAGCAAAAACCACTAAAATTCAAGAGATTGTGAGTGAGAGAATTTTTCAAATGCTTGATATGCTCAAATTTACCCTGAGCTACTCTCTCAAATTAAGAGATCAATTGTAGTAGGGGTCGAATCACTGGGAGTCAAATCAAACGATAGGAATATTGACTTCAAATTCGGCTAAGTAAAATAATGTAAAATAAAGACAAAAGCAAATTGAAACAGAGAAGATTGTTGATTTAAAATTCAATTAAACAAAGTGCTAGGCTTTTGGGTAATTCTCAGGATGAATCAGAATTGCAGGTTAAACAGAATCATGATTTAATTAAGAACCGTTCTAGAACTTGGAACACTAAAATATAATTAACCAACTGTCGTTGCGAAAACTAACTATGTCTAAACCCTAGAAAACCAAATTTCTTTGCGAATTCAATCAATTTAAACAAGCATTAAATTCAAGTCCAATTTGTTCACAAAATCCCTAAACCAAATTTCTTTGCGAATGAGTAATTTTGCTCACCTAAGATCTAGTTCTGGCTAATCAATTACACTTTCGTGTCAATCTATCAACCTAAGATATCCAAATTCAGGGTCGCGAATCCTAAACCAGAGTTAAAGCAATCTAGGTGAAGAACCTAACAGATAATCCTAACAAGTGAGTTTACCCTAACAATTCATCATCATTCCTTTCGAATCACCCTAAACCTAACAAGCAAACTACTCAGACATGGCAGCAAGCAAATCATAGCTGAATAATAATGCATAAAGAAAGAGTAAAAGAAGAATTACAATAGGGTTCGAAGAATCTCAAAGTAATGAAGTAAACTTGTCTCCCTAAAAACCCTAAAAATCTCCCTCTAAACTTTGTGTTATAAAATCTGAAGTTATCATCTAAAAACCTAAAATAAACTATTTATAGAGGTAAAACTCGTGGTGAGCTTTTATGACGGTCTATTGCTGCTTTCGGCCCATTAACTGGCGAATTTCCTTCTTTAAAACGTATTTAGGTCGGTTTCTGCGCTGGCCTGTCGATCGATCGTCTATGTGTATGTCGATCGATCGACTTCAATGTAGCTGTCGATCGATCGTCCTTCTTGGTTCTGTCGATCGACAGGCTGCTTCATATCAGCTTCTTTTCTTGCAAAATCCGGCTCCAACCTTGTTTACGTTCCAAAATGCACCGTATTCACCATATAAGCTCCTCACGTGCAATAACCTGTTAAGACACTAAAAAGACTCGAAATACAACGAAAAGACTCGATAAAAGGACTTATATCATGGTCGAAAACCGGTAAAAACCATGATATATCAATGCTCATTTACATAGTGTTTTAGATGAAATTGGAGATGAAATGGTAGTTGAAGAAGTTAAGAGTTGGTTTGTGATGTATTTATGCACGAAAATCAGATGAAGAAACATTGAAGAGCTTCAATTTGGTTGTTCATGGTGGTTGTGAAACTTGATGGTGATGGCATTTTCGTAAATAAGTTGATATAATTAGGTGTTTGTTTGTGAAATCAGATGTCTGATTTTCAAAAATAAAAAAAATAATTCAGATATAATGGCATTTCCGTAAATAAGATTAATGTTTTGGTTTTTTTGAAAAAATTTTGATGAGAGAGAAAATGGGGTATAAATTTGAAGTTGACTTCAAATTTTGGGTTATTTTAGAAACCCACCCTTGTTCTTTTCGTACCCCGACTGTTTGAATAAATCTTTATAACCAAACTTGAGATTTGTGATAACAAATACCTGAACTAAAAAAATTATCTATTTCATATACAAACTAATTTTGGCCATATTATACATCCAACATTTAAACGATGATGACGTGTACAACATGTCGGCTCTCAAATCTGAGTCAATTGACATGTCATCTGCCACACCATCATTATAAATTTATTGACAGTTTTATATATCATTTAACATATTTTATAAAATAAATATTTAAGAGCATATTTTGTATATATATTCTTAACAAAATGTATTATGTTATTATTGTTCACTTTAATATTTACTCAAAAATGCACTTTTTAGTGACATTCGTTTGTATAAGAAAAATTGGTGGATTATCATAAATTCATGGTTAGAGTTTTAAAATAACTAAATGAAATGTTTATATCAATATATATATATTGTTTAAAATTGTTTTTTCTTTATTATTTTCCATTTCTTTATTTTCTTGTATTTTAAAAGAGTATCTTCTGCTGAGATAAATATTTAAATTATATATATTTTAGCATGTTACAAGAACATATAACATGTTATTTATATCTATGAACATATAACAAATTATATGATTAATATTTTAACAGCGTTTATATATTTTAGTGAAAGAAACACATTTTGAAATACAAATGAATTTGATGTAAAAATTTCATGGAGTTATTCTAAAATTATAGTCTTGAGCATATGGTAATTGACTGATTGTTATTATATAAAAGATATGTTATTATGTGCAGTGTATTTTTAATGTGTAATATATTAAAATGAAGAATGAGCTAATATTTTTTGTATAAAATATATACAAAGTATGCTTTCAAATAATTATTATTTGATATATGCGAAATAATGTGTAAAAAACAGTTTTGACTTTCTTATGACGATGATGTGGCATGTAACATGTCAATTGACTCATAAGAGCTGATTGATGTATAATTTGGCCAAAAATCGATTTGTTTGTATATGAAATATAATATTTTTAGTTCATTTACAAATGAGCATAATTCTCAAACTTGGATATGAAATTATTCACATTATGGAAAAAAGTACATTCGTATTTTTATTTTTAACATGATGCTTGACTAGTCACCCTAGCTATATACGAGAAATTCACATTTTTGTTTTCAACATGATGTTTGATAGTGCTCTGAGACGGGCCAGTCCGTGCCCAAACGGATTACCGCTGTAAATAATTTTGTTCAATATATCAACGCGAGCCAGCCCGCACAGGACCGTGGTTTCAAATGATATATCCAAGCCCGCCCCGTATTATTCGATGGGTTAGCAGGCTGGCCCGCGGACAAAAATATTTATGTGTCTAAAAAAATGATGCAATTCAAATTCTTTTTATTTATAAAGCGAGAACAACTACTATCCTAGTTAGAAACAAAATCTCACTCATATTTGCTCCCGTCCCCGAATTTTGAAATGAATTTTCATTTAATTGTTGCATCATATGACCACTAATTGATTACGATAGAGTTCGAAATAAAAAGATACAAGGATGTTAATATTGTTATTATTTTTTCTTGTATGAATATAACAAGTGACCATTCTTGAAAATTCATGTTCACATATAAAGACATGATTATGAAGCCACACCTACTAGTTAAAACTCTATGAATCAAGATCAAGATCATACGAACATGATGGCTTTTCTTCAAATCCAAACCTCATCAAAACCATCATACGAAACAAAATTAACATATAATTTTTATGAAAATATTGAGAGCCATGAGAAAATTTTATGAAATCGTTAGTTGTGCTACCATTATTAAATCATATGATTTCTCATAACTTATGAGTCATAACTTATCAAATGCGTTAGAATTTCATAATATAAAAACATAACAGGTAAGTTTAGAATTTCATAAATATGTTAGAATTTCATAAATAAAAGCATATGAATCATAACTTATCAAAAGTATTTTAACAAAAAGTTCACAAATCACAAAACTCTTATATTAGTTTAGTGTTAGGCGGATAACCCGCAAATCCGCTTAACCTGCAGACCACAACGGATCAATTCGCGAGACCCACTTCTAGACGAACCTAGAAAATCATGTCCAAATTTATACCGTGATGGGCTTACTTGGATCTAACCCACGGATCGCGGACCTGTTTGAAAGCTCTAATGCTCGACTAGTCAACTAGTTTGAACTTAAGAAACTACATTCAAACTTTCTGAGGTATCAATAATTTAAATTCCAAAACTATCGCATGTAACATATAATTGTTCTATGGGACTCATGGGTGACAATATATTATCATATAAAATGTAGCTTTTATTTTATTTTATTTTAAAGTATATGCAAAATTCGTTGTGAGTTTTAAAGGACTACAAACTAGAAAAAAATGGATCGTATAAAAAATAGACTATTTTGTAGATAAAACCGGTTTTGATTTGTAGAAGACTCCAACTCCATACTTGGTCTAGTACTTGTGATCAAAGCCGACCATGACCATATGTTTATATCTTTGTTTTTGTCAAAAAATGAATTAAATAGGTGTGAAATCGTTAGATATATAACACAATGACAATACTACTATAAACTAGTAAACACTATTAAAGTACCCTAGTTAGAATGATTCTATATAACAAACAATATTCTGCGGTTTTTATATACATTATGGATATTTTAATACTTGTTCCATAATATTTTAATATCTAGTTTTAATAATACAAGAAAACGCTTCTTCGTGGTAGTTAACTATAGTTTGAACCGCAGAAAATCTATTCATTAGTTTAAATTTCGAAGGTACAGTATGTAGAAAACATATAATTGTTTTTTCAGAAAATCTAGTGACGCAGATTAAACATAATTAACATTCTTGTGACTGTTCTCTAATTTGAAGGATCTATTATTCTGACGAACCCTTAATTACTCATATCATTCATTTTGTGTCAGCTCGTTTTCCATCAATTTAATATTTGACATTTGTGTGCTCAATTCTTACAATGCCATTGTACTAGTCCACATTCTTAAAAGAATCATGCCAAACCCTCAGTGCACTAATGATAATGTAAAATAATAATACGAAAAATATTTCTTAATTGATTAGGAACAAATCCATCTAAGAACCTTGGTGGATGCTGTTTTGGACATATATTATAAATGCTGGAAAACTATACATTCACATATACATGTATGTATATAGAGAAATATTTTAAAATGGGATTATATGCATTAATGTATCAATAAGTCAAAGTTATTTTATAGCTTATCTTTCTTAGTAGACCAGTATATGATTATACATAAATAGCTAGTCACTCAAACTATAGGATAATATATATATATATAGTATGAGTGTATCTATATGTGCATGACCATAAGCAAGAGCTATCCTTTCATGTCACATGGGTTCCATTTATGGTAACAATCCATCGCAATTTATATCCAATAGTGGACAGACATGTGATAACAAGACCCCAAACAAAAAAACATATTATAAATATGAATAGTTTATAAAACAAATTAAAAGGACATTAAACCAAACCACCATGCCATGTGAGACCAAAACACATGCACATACATGGGAGCCTACACAATATGTTTTGGTGAATGCCGTAATTTATTTGTCCACCTTATAACCAACACTTTCACAATCTCATACCCATCTTTGTCTAACAACCACAAAAAATAAACAATAAGAAGTGACTTAAACCAATTTAAGATAATCTACTCCACGAAATTATTATCTTAAATATTTCAGGTTTTAAAGAGATATATGTTACAGATGGTAATCGTACTTTCATGCAAACATTATCATAGACAAAATCTTGAGACTAGTTCAATCAAGATTCAAACATGTTGTTACGTTTTATGGACGACATCTTAGGGTTTTCAAAATGTAAATCAACGATAGTACTGACGCAGATTGACTTAATTTTCATGCATATGACATACATATTAATATAATAACTACATAGTCCATAACATGAAAGTAAAAGTCTAATTTCTACCAATTTAATCCAAACTTAGAACACATTGTAATGAAATGTCATCATATATATAGCATAAATTCGAATTCGGCATGAGGCCCAACATGATTCTTGTTCTGAATTTATAAATTTTTAATAATTTAGATTGACATAATATTGTATATGTATTCTTATGTGTGGCAAGTTGCATGTATATATATGATATAATACAAAAGTATCGATGTATATTAAGGAGATGTCATAAGTATGATTATGAACACATGACTTGCCTGTGGGACACTCTTTTCTCCACATGTTTCCCTTTTTTGCTCTTTTTAGGGCTTTTTCCTCCGACGTTTTGTTCTTTCTTTCCTCAATTCACATGTCTTGATTTTGAAATATGTAGACCCAATTATTTGACTCATCTTAGTCCTTACTACCAGCACGATTTAACCTTTAAGGGAAAGATAAGCAAATTGTCGATTATGATAAACAAGAATGTCAATGTGTATATGTTAAATGTTAATATTGCTTGTTTAGAAATTTCTAGAAATACTACAATTCTTAAATGTTACAAATAGGGAAAATTAACAAAATAGACCAAGTTTTTTTAAATTAGAAAATAGGTTTATTTTGACATTTTTATCCCTCTTTTATATCAACAAAATTGAATCGATCGATTAAAGCTTTAATCTTTTCATGGTTCAAATCATAATGAAGAAGGAAATTGTTGGATTTATCACTTTACCCTCTGTTTTGTGCTCAGAGGTATGTTTCTTTTGCTCTCTATCACTCAACTCTGTTTCACGTTTCATATTGTTTTAGAGTGAAAGGAACAAAACGTTTTACTCTTTGAAACTACATCTTTAACATTCATTCAGTCATCTTCTTACACAACACATACATGATACATACTTATACTACTTCTAATTGCACCTCAGACATGCACCCATACTTTCCCCTTCTTCATCACTAGACTCTTACACAAGTCAGATTATTACAGCAACTCCAACAACTACTTAGACTTTAGCTAAGTTTTAGACCAAGATAACACTCTTGTGTTCTGTTCTCTGACTTATTATAACGAAACATTCAATCTCATTGGGCCTAATTATTCCAATGGTCTCCTTAAGACAAAAGCGGCTCTTCTTCTTCGACACATCTTCTCTGATGCATATTCTTCTTCGACGTTTTGTTCTGTTCTTCTTCTTCTCCTCACTTGAAGCTTTCTCATTTGCAGGTTGAATCAAAGGTTCAATTCCAACACAAATTCCCCGTCCTCAGGGTTTAGCTTCTGTGCATATGATGAAAACGTTAAACCTTTGAAGATATTGCGTCCTTCGAAATGAATCAAAATTGCCACGTGAGTCTCTCTGTTGGATTCTTCGTACCTTTTGATTAGTTTATGTTTCTCTTGTGATGTGATCTTATGATATGATAAAACTATAACAGGCACTCAATTGAGATGGCTCTGGAGGAAGATACTCCTGGTCTTCGGTGACGTCTTTGTGATACAAACAAGGCGGGTCGAGTGCGGCGGATGTATCGTACGGTTGGAGAAAGCTCAGCCACAAAATGGTTAAGAACAGAACGAGGATTCGCGAGAAGATGGCGTATTTTACCAAGATACTTTCTTTCCTGGATTTCGAGTTTGATTCCATAGCTTACAACATTGATCTCCTAATCAGGTTCGTGTACCCAAGTCCTCCCTTTGCTAAACTCGATCAGAAATCAGATCAAATCGATATTGCTCCATAAAAATATAGAATTCAAGCAGAAATAGAAGACGAATTTGATTAGGAGGATAAAATTGTCAAAATTAGCTTATTTCTTTAATTTGAAAAAACTTGGCCTATTTTTTTAATTTTGATAATTTTTTAACCTATTTTCTTAATTTTCCCATATTTAATATACCACAATTTTTTTAACATTCCAAAAATACCACAAACAATCACTACAAGAAAAAGTAAATATAGCTACAATTTTTTGTGTGGCTATGAATCTGAATTTGTAACTAAATTAATGTTGCTACAACTTTGCTACAAATTATATCTCTAACTATGCGCGCGTCACTATGTTAAATGGGTAGCAAATTGTGAGAAATTAGCTACGAAATGTTACAGAACAGTGGTGTGGCAAAGTGAATCAAATAGCAACAATTGAGATTTTGTAGCAAATTTGTTACAAAGAAAGCTACAAATAATTTGTAATAGTTTGATACAAATGTCACAAAAGCATTGAAGGAAAAAACCCACCAATTGCAAAAAATATTTCGTTGCCAATTATCACAAATGGGCTTCAAATGTTTCAAATCTAGTCTGATACAATTGTTACAAAACCAATGTAATTAATCAAAAAAGTAAATATAATTAAGAATATGTTTTATTAATACGAATATTATGTAATCTTATCTTATTATATAAAGTAGAGTTTGTCAAAATTGTAACTCACGGGATAGTGATATGTGTCTATTATCGATCGAGATGATGACATATGTTAAAATACTTTATTTAAAATCAAGCAATTAGAAAAATAAAAATATAATTATCTTATTATATAAAGGAGAGTTTCTCAAAATTGTAACTCACGAGATTATGACACATGTCAACTAATTAATTAGATTTTAACATGTGTCAATCATTAAAAAATGTTATTTTATTTATTGTATTGAAATGTATAATTTTCATTTTAAAAAATGGAAACTATTAACTAAAAAAAGTGAGAAAAATAGAAACTCAAAATTTTAAAAATAGCAAATATCAAAATTTTGTAATTGTATTTTTTAGTTAAGAATAACATGTGTTTACATAATTCATCTCTAGCATAAATAAATCAACATGTATGAAAAATTGCAACTCACAAGATTGTAATATGTGTAGTTGTTTCTCACTTTTTGTGATTATTTAGCAACAAAATTTTCGTAATTGGATTTTTTAGTTAAGAATAACATGTGTTTACATAATTCATCTCTAGCATAAATAAATTAACATGTATGAAAATTTGTAACTCAAAAGATTGTAATATGTGTAGTTATTGATTTAGATTGTGACATGTATAACAATTACCATATAAATTAATATTAAAATTTTATTCTTTTTAGTTATTTAGTATTTAAAGAAGTCAAAATGATAATAATAAGAAACAATATTGGTTTATAAAAATAGAAACCATTAAATCAAAAATGTAAGAAAAATAGAAACTAACAAAATAAAATGGAAAATGTATTTTTTTAGTTATTTAGTTTTGAAAGAAGTCAAAATGATAATAATAAGAAACAATATTGGTTTATAAAAATGGAAACCATTAAATAAAAAATGTAAGAAAAATAGAAACTAAAAAAATAAAATGGAAAATGTAAAATATATATAAGATTTGTAATGTAAAATATATTGATGTTCATTTATCAAATAGATTTAATTTTAAATTTATAAATTTTTGAATATGCCTTTGGAATATTTCATTCATTTATGAAGATTATTTTTGGATTTGTAGATGATTTAAACCAGTTTCTAATTTTGTCGACTCGCGGTTAACAAAATGTAATTTTAAATGAGTAAACGGGGTTTTAATTTAAAATATAACAATACGGTTCATATCTATACAAACTATCAAAATTTAAAATTTAATACCCGCATATTATGCGAGTCCTAATCTAGTTATTATATAAAGTAGAGTTTGTCAAAATTGTAACTCACGGGATTATGACATGTGTCTATTATCGATCGAGATGATGACATATGTTAAAAGTATTTAAAATCAAGCAATTAGAAAAATAAAAATATAATTATGTTACACCAATAAAATAAAGACAGATTAACATTTTTCTTATAGTTTCATTAACATATTTTTAAAAGTCAAACCAAATCTTATATAAGTCGTTAACAAAAAAAGCAAAATCTAAATACCATTATGTTAAACAAAATAAATGTTACATCACAAAAATGAAACTTTATATATAAAAGCAAAATAAATGTTAAACCATAAATTATTTTAAAAAGAAAAGTAAACATACGTTCAACTTTCCAAAAATATTATTACTTCAGAAAACGCAAATCCAAAAACTATATAATAACACACACCTCCCACAATTTAATGTACATCCCAAATCCTTAGTTTTCTTTGCAACTCATGAATACCATCGTCCCACAAATCAGTCAAAACTATTTAATTTTTGAAATTGTGATTAATGTCGAACTATTTTATAAATCCTTCGAAAGTGGGAGGTTAGAAATTATTTTCACAATATTTTGTTAATGTATGTAATTGTATTTTCTGAAATTCATGTTATAATGTAAAGATTAGAGTTTAAATTTTTCTTAACTGGATCTTTATTTAAAAATTAGCAAATTTGTAAGGGAATTCATTTATAGAATTACTTTTTAAAAACTAATTGATGTTTCTTTATAAAAATAGATTCAGTTTCAAAGTATATAAGATTTCGAATATTATTTAAAACCTTATCATTCATTTAGTTGAATTATTTCTATAATTTTTTGAAGATTTAAACTCATTATTAATTATCTTATTCACGGTTAACAAAACGTAATTTATTACTATATTAACAGGGTTTTAATTTAGAATATAAGTATACATGTATAACTACATAAATTATCAATTTTAATATTTAAGACCCGCATATTATGCGGGTCCTAATCTAGTATTATATAAAAGAGAGTTTGTCAAAATTGTAACTCACGAGATCGTGACATGTGTCTATTATCGATGGAGATGATGACACGTGTTAAAATACTTTGTTTTAAATCAAGCAATTAGAAAAATAAAGACTCATTAGGTTAAACCAATAAAATAAAGACACATGAACATTTTTCTTATTGTTTCATTAACATAAAAAAAAGCAAAATACAAATACCATTATGTTAACAAAATAAATGTTACATCAAAAAAATGAAATTTTATATATAAAAACAAAATAAATGTTAAACCATAAATTATTTTAAAAGGAAAAGTAAACATACATTCAATCTTATAAATGTTAAACCATAAATTGTTTAAAAAGAAAAAGTAAACATACGTTCAACCTTCCAAAAAATTTATTACTTCAAAAAAGGCAAATCCCAAAACTATATAATAACACACACCTCCCACAATTTAACATACACCTCAAATCCTCAAATTTCTTTTGAATACCACCTCTACAAATCAGTCAAAACTATTAAATTTTCGATCAATAGATCGAAATCGTGTTTACCATTGAACTAGTGCATGTATTCCTCGAAAGTGGGAAGGTAGAAACCTTAAAGCAAGTAACGTACTTATGGGAATAGAAGTTCTTCTACTTGATGAAAATGTTAGTATATATCAATTATATCAAATTTTAAATTCTTCAACTTATCCAACACTTACCATACCTTCTTGATGTTGTAAAAAGGAAATTTATTAACCTAACATAATTTTTTTTTTACAAAATTGAATAGTAATATATTATAATTTTATTTTTTACCCACTTTTTAAAAATAATTGATGTTTATTTATAAAACAGATTCAGTTTCAAAGTATATAAGATTTCAAATATGATTTGAAACCTTATCATTCATTTAGATAAATTATTTTTATAACTTTTTGAAGATTTAAACTCATTATTTATTTTCTTACTCACATAATTTATGACTATATTAACATGATTTTAATATAGAATATAACTATACTAGTATAACTACACAAATGATCAATTTTAATATCAAATACCCGCATATTATGCGGGTCCTAATCTAGTATATGATACAATTATATTTAAAATCTACGGAACAACAATAAAAATGAAAATATCTTTCAACATAACAAATCAATACACAAATCCAAATTTCTAAAATTCTAATCAACTAAATTCTTAAAGCCTAATTTCTACTCTAAGAGCCTGACTTCTATAGTATGGATGATAGGTCGTGATATTTGTATCATTACCTTCTCCGATTGTTTTGCATCCTCTGGATTCAAGGAACCGGTGGTTTCATTCTCTTCATCAATGGTTTTCATCATCAAAATCTTCTCTTGATGATCCACTCGTGACCTGCTTCAATGGGTACACCAGTTTTTTCTAGTTCAGCTGGTAATGAAGAAGAAAAACAAATTATCATGGGCTATCAAAGAATCTACAACGAGTACGTCACACAAAACATTGAAACTTGATAGATAAAACTAGGACCTTATATAATGCAATAAAAATAATCTCAAGGAGACTCGAAAGGGTTTGGGCTCTCTAAAAAGCATTTAAATTTACAAACACAGTACATTCATATCAGAGGAAGGAATAAACGTGTTTATCTTGACTCATCCACAAGGTCTAAGAAACGAACTATAAGATGACAAGAAAGAAATTTACATTGAGCAAGGGGACTGGACTGTTTTTGGCTATGCTCTTCAAGGTTGAAATTGAGTCAGGAGAACTCGTCGAATCCTCAGGCTTCATAGACACAACCTAAATAACATGTCCATTAGCCATAGAAGACCTATCAGTATACTTTTCTAAGAGAAAGAAGTGTATGTATATTGACGAGTATGGAGCCACACCTTATCATAGAGAGCCTTCGGTATCTTGGACAAGTTCTTCCACTCTTGTCCAATCATCTTCGCGACCTATAACCATCATTCATCTGAAACAACTTAGCTTCAAGGGTTCCAGCCATCTTTGCAACCTTTAACTTCCTACAAACCGACATTACAGTAAAATTTCTTGCTTATTATTCAATATCAAAATCAGTGAAACAATGGGATACTGATCAAGAAGTTTCATGGCTTCCCTCTCGCATTTAACCTTTGTAACAATCTGAAGATAAGCTTCTTTAACTGCCTGGGACTTGAAGTCCCAATTGAAATTGAAATTTCATAAGTTAAAAGTTAGGGTTTCGGAATTTAACAGAGAGATAAGCCAAAAAAGTTGTCGTGAATGAGAAAGATGGGTCTCTAGCTTACCTGAAGGGCCGTCGGAGTTGTTTACCCTGGTGACAGAAGAAGGTTGAGCTTCGGATTCGAGTCTCCTCTGACAGAAATTGAATGGAAAGAAAGAAATCGGTAAAGCTTGGGGGATCTGAGCTCGAACCGTGAGGAGAGAAGTCGGCGATGACACCATACGGTGGCTGAGATGTCCATATCGTCACGAAGAAATCGGAGAAGGTTCGATAGAGAGAGAGAGAGAGAGAGAGAGAGAGAGAGAGAGTTTGTCGATAAAACCAAAGGGAAAGCAAAAGGTTGAGGATTGATGACGTGGAGGAATAAGCCCAAACTTAACCGTCATATTTAAATGACTTGGAGAAATGGAAGGTTTAGATTGAATAGTTTATGTTTTGGGAGAATTAGCTGAATAATAGGATTTAGAAAAAATATTAAGTATGTAACATCACGTGATTGATATTTAGGTATTTAACTGTCAGAATCAATTGTATGACGATTTTGCCCCTATTTAATTGGGCTAATTTTATGTAGGAAAAAAATATGGAAATAAAAATCAATCACCATATTAAATATGATAATTACCATTAAATGTAATAATTATTGACAATTAAAAACAAAATCTTTAATAGTATTATATAAAAAATAAAAATTCATAAAAATCTTCTGTTGATCTTCTCTTAATTTTTTCACTTCAAAAATTATTCTCACACTTGTATTTCTGGAAGGAAAAAAAATAGTTAGGTTAGAAGATGAAAAAAGAACCATATGTTGTAAAAATAATTAGCTATTTTCGAAATTACATATTCAATTGATCTCAGAACATAGTCAACTACATCACATTATTTGTAACTATTTAAAACATAGTTAACTATTTTTAAATTAGTTTTCAAAAAAGTTACCAATTTAAAAATATAGGTAACTATTTTTATGGCATAGTTAACTACTCCAATGATTTCATGCATATAAAACATTACAATATAAAAATATAGTCTATTATATACCAATATTAAAATATATCGATATAAATACATAGTCCACTATATAAGCGATAGTTCAGTAAAAACATAGTTCACTATATAACGATATCTAATACACTGTATAAACGTTAGCTAACTATTCAAATAAAAATATAGTTCACTATATAAACATTACAGTAATCAATTTATCAATATAGGTAATCAATATAGTTCACTAGTTATGTATGAATAATTAACTATCATATCATATATGGTCATCAAAATAGTTTAGTATAAAAATGTTGCATAGATATAACTATATAGTTAGCTATATAAATTAATTATATTTAACAAACTATAGGATTTGAACACTGTAACAATCACATCAAACACATAAAATTATTTTAAGATCAACGATCCAAATGATCTATGAAAAAAAATAGAAAAAGAAGAGATTGAGAAGAAGATGGACAATGGAGGAGAAAGAGGAGATGGAGAAGAAGATGGACAATGGAGGAAAATGAAGAGACAATGGCCGAGAAAAGAAGAACGTGAAGGAAAAAGAGGAGGAGATGGAGAAGAAGAACGTGAAGGAGAAAAAAGAGGCTGAGGGAAAATAAAGATTAGGGTAAATGTTTTTTAATCCATTAATTTCTTTTTTTGGTTTTTAATTTTTAATTTTTGAGATTATTATGGTGTAAATCAAAAAGGGTATTATAGACTTTTTATGTGATATGTATGTTATACATCTAATTTTTTTTAGGAGACGTTAGATACTTATTTTTTGCCCAAAATCCTATTATTGGTGCTAATTTCCCTTATGTTTTTTGCTTTCTGGGAAAAATGTCATCAACCTCTTAATAAGGAACAAAAAATTCGGTGAAACCACCTAAATAAAAAAACATGAATAATACAATTATACCATAAACCTTTAAAATCGAATACTTATAAGTTTTTCATTATCTATAATTTTTATATTTTGACATGAAACAATAATTTATTATATTTTCTATTGTTAATTGAGAAATAAAATAAAAATGATAAAACCTTAATTCATAACTATTGCTACGATATTTATTGTAACTATGTCTCGCTTTTAATAACATAATTTTGAAACAACATTTTTTTGGAGCAAACGGTAGCTTTCGCTACATATATCTTTAAATTTATCTGTAGCAAAATTTGTTACGGCTAATACGTAACTATTTGAAGCAAATTAATTACAATATTATTTTCGTAGCAACTGTGTAACAAATTACCCACAAATAATTACAAATTTGTTACACTTTATTGACTTACTAAATTAGTAGCAAATTTGTATTTATTTGTAGCTAATGTGTGTTACAAATTAGTATTGTAACAAAATTTGTGACTATGATGACTAATTCTTGTAGTGAATATAAATGATTTTCAAAGGTTTATAATTTCATTTTTAGATTTGAGTTAACTATTTTTAGATTTAAAAATTAAGATTTAGTTTTTAGAGTTTAGGATTTAGTTTGAAGGTTAAAAATTTAATTTAGTTTTATGGTATTTATAAAAAACAAAAAATTTAAGTGGTAACACAGCTGAATTTTTGAAAAGAAACTTTAGAGTGTAGTATTTTTGAGAATGAGATAATTTGCCCAATTACACATAAAAAAAAATATAATTTGCCAAGTAACAAAAACTCCCATATGTGGCCCAATCACACCCACTAGATTTAGGATTTTTTGTTACTTGGCAAATTATAATTTTTTTGTGTGTTAATTGCCAAATTAACCCTTTTGCCCTTGTTTGTTTTAACATATGAGTATGACATGTGCTTCTATACATTTTTCAAGTCAACCTGCATTTCTATCACTGCTAGTGTTATGTGAATATAAGTATTAACACTGTTCGTGCTACGTATATTAGTACTATGTGAAAGATTGACTTATAGAGATGCAGGTCGACTTGGAAATTAAATTTGCTTATTAAAACAAAAACATGTGTGATACCAGACTATTTTTTTTTATTAAGTACAGTTTATTTTCCAGTTAGAGGTTAGCCTTTTCTGATGTCTAAAGGATAAGAGTGTAAACCGAAGACCATTGTTACACATAAATGTCTTTTTTCTATGGTTTTTAGATGGATTAATCGTAGCCTAATAAAAACCAATACGTCCATAGAATACAAGCCAAGTTATTTAATGAAAAAAAAGGAATTGGCCCATTTAAGGACTTACTTAGCCCAGACGAATTTTCCTTTACTCGTCATGTACGTTCCAAATGGGCCTCGCTTGGTGAATTAAAAATCCCATAATCGTATATAACAAAGAAGAGGAGGCTACGTGGGCCATTTTCCCTAGGAAATTATTCAATGATACTAGAGGCTTCTCCGGGCTACGCCCGGATTTTATAATAAATTATAAAAAAATTATATGTATTTTAATCATTTACATTTGTATATTCTTGATGATTTTTTTTGCTTCGTTATGATTTGATAATGAATTTTTAGTTTTATTGATAGTAGTTTGATAATTTTCCGAAACTTGGTTCATTGTTGTACTTAAGTTTGTGTTAGTATCACTTAGTTTTCTAAATAAATTCTTATGTCAACTATATATATTTTCTTTGTCGTACACATTAATTAAATACTTCCGTACCATGTAAACACCATAACTAAATATTTTTTCCTAATTAATACTTTTGTGGAGTAAATTTTGGAGAATATGTTGCACGTTTTTTTTTATATGTTTCTATCATTTTATCTGATTATTTGGAACCATTGGTATGTTTTTTTCTTTTTTCTTTAAGGTACCATTTGTCTGATCATGGTACCTTAATTAAGAGGGGAGAAAGAAGAGCTATTAATTATGATGTCTACTATTTTCTTTTAATGCTTTATCATTAAAAGTCTTTGGAATTACAAGAGGTAATGGACAAAAAAAACATCACCATGATGCTAAACAGATGAGCCTGGCTATAAATTCAGTATATCCAGGTGTCTATGGAGTTTCGCCTCTTGTGATCTATTTTCTTAACTATAATCTTGACTTTGCTCACTTTATTTCTCACATTCATGCTTTTGGGAGATTTTATAATTCTTTTTTTTGTTGAACAAATTCTTTTTCTTTATTTTGATTGTTGTTGTTAAGTGTTAACAGCCGTATCATATTTTTCTACTCAAATGTAATTGTAAACTTCATTGTATTCATGTATGAAAACTTCATTGTATTCATGCATGAAAACCCCAATGAACCCACTCTTTAGTTGACGAAGGAAGAAAAATATTACATGGTTCAAAATGATTGAATCATCTTTCTCTTTACAAAGCTTTCTGAAGAAAGGTAAAGCATGAGCTTCTTGTTGGGGTCTAGATGTGGCTCAACGATAGTCCGTCTCAAAAGAGTAATAATTCTTCGAGTCAACAAAAGAGAAGAAGTCAATATATAAAGAGATCGTAGACTTACCAATTTTGAACTCCTTTACTACGGTTGCTCTAATGCTTGAGGCAGCTCACATTCCAGCTCCTCTAATGCTTGAGGCAGCTCACATTCCAGCTCCTTTAGGTGGGTTTTCAGATTCTCTAGAGGACAACATGGGATACATGTTTGATTTGATGGACAAACAAAATCTTTATGTTGATATAAGACATGCAATTACGTGGATTTTATGGAGTGTATGGAACAATCACAATGCTATATTATTCTCAGGTGTGCAGGATGTTCTTGAAAATGTTATTGAGAGAGCTTTTGAAGAGGCAAAGCAGTAAAGAGTAGTGAATATTGGTGCTAGTATACTACTACCTACTACGAATATTAGGAGACAACTTGGCTGTAGAGAAGAATGGCTTCCTCCATCACAAACTGTGGTAAAGTGCAACATCAACTCTCATTGGAGAAATGCTAATACACAATATGGTAGCAAAACCACCCAATAGAGTCCATAAACCTACAAAGAGGAAGTAATTAGAGCTTGAGACTATTGGATCATACCAGAAACTGAAGAGATGCAAGAAAGTGTGATTTACCAAAAAGCTTTTGCTACCCTGAGAGATATTGAGCGGGTAAACAATGCTCTATTGAGAAATGGAAAAGCGTAGAGCAAGTGTCATTTCCAAAATCCTCCTTCTTGTATTCGTATGTTTGAGATGTTCTTGCTCCCATGATTCCCTACTTTTATCAACTGGTATACCTATACCACCCCGATCGATAAGCCAACGTCTTCAATCAGTCCAATCGTCAACCATCTTTTTGCCACTCAAAGCCTGAAGGATTGAATATGAATGGTGCAAACAACCAAGAGCCAACCATAAACCACATTGAGACCGTGATATACAGATAAAGGTTTGAACTCCGGTCTGAATGCCCATAGACTTGATAAACGACCAACAATACAAGCAACTCTAGTCCCTTCACAAAGTAACTTCTCGAGTATAACCTGTAGTTTTCCGCAAACTTAGCATGAAAAACAACAAACCCATGCCCTATAGTCTATATTTGGACCGCCTTGATAAAATTGATCTCCCATAATAATGTGACTTTGTCCCAAGCTCGAACGTAAAGAAAACGGAAGGGAAGCTAGCTGCAGCTGCATTATGAAAAAATCGACAATAGCTGAGTGAAACCCTTTCTCCAGCCCAATTTTCATTACCATTAGCAACACCATCAAGAAACCCAGCTGAAATACTAAGCCAGAGCCTAGTCCGATCCACTCATAACCATATACATACGTCCATACAAGAATGCATAGACTGTAATCACCGTGAGCTGAAACAAACACATGTCAAAACGTTAGCCGTAATAAATATAGCCATTTTGATTAGATAAGAATATACACAAGAGTATGCATGCATAATGTATCTAAAATAGATTGAGATTAAGAATCATTTACTATTTTCACATCACAATGCCAATATGCAAAGAGGAGACTTGAGATATTACCATGCTAGTGAAAATGAATCCAATGGTCGTAAAATAGGAGAGCATCCTGTAAAAGTCCAACCAATGTCCCCAAACTCTAAGCATCACGACTTAGTGTTTGCTCCCGATTTGCATTTGCTACTTTTGCTTCAAAAATTGAGATCGGGTTCAACCCGACATCCCATCCTTTTCCAACTTGGATATACTCATGATGTGTAACATATCCCCCACGGAGAGTCGAATTGAAGCCTACATACATTGATAAACAAATAAACAACTACTTTAATTTTGCTTGGAACCAAATTGATTACGGGAATTCAGACCGAGAGTCCGACGATCTTAGGCAGTGCCGGAAAGTAACTTTGGATAATTATAACGACATCAACAAAATTAGATCCGGACAAACCTCTACAAACAAAATCGAATCAGAGAAAGGGAATGCTTTATAAACTCTAAAATCAAACCCATGAAACAGAGGGAGAGGGAGAGACATCACATATTTGGATTGGTGGAGGATTGAAGCCATCCTGATCGACTCCTGGAGATGAAGGTAGGTCGAATTCAACTTCGCTGGGAAAGAAGAGAGACATGAGATGTTTCGTAAATTTGTAGAGAAACCTACGGAATCTGAAGTGATGGGACCTTTGGTTTTCTGTGTTTTTTTGTTTGTTTGATGATTTTGTGTTAACGCTTTGGATATAAAAAGAAAAGTGCTGATCATAATAATATTAATGAGATTTGGTCTCTTATATTAATGTATAGATATAAAAAATTGGACGTTAATATTTTTGCTGACATGGCCAAATGATAGGCTAAGAAAATTCAGCATTTTGCTGATGTGGATGGCCTTAGAAGGCTCTAATTCTTCCCCTTTTATATAAGGGAGATGGCCGATGATATGGAAAACATAGAAAAAGATTACAAATCTAAGAGATTTCAATGTTGCGTTGCATTGATAGCCACACAACTGGAGACTTCTCCGTAATCCTGATTCACTTCTGGCAAAGTATCTACAATGCAAAATATTATCACAATTTAAATCATATGAAACTAGTAGCAAATGGAGATCCAGCTTGGAGGAGTTGTTCTTCAAGATAATAAGCCTCTCAAAAGTATAAAATGGTTAGTAGGCAATGGTACTCATATTGATGTTTAGAGAGAAAATTGGATGCTTACAACTCCCATAAAAGCCAGCGACTGGAACAAGAGTCATGCTTACGTTCATAGAGACTTTACATGGATTTTAAGAATTACAAATAGTGTCTAAATATTTTATAAAAAAATTTGAAAACAAGATGAGAATTTTCAAGAAATGCCATTTTTCAAAAATGCTACATTTAAAAAAAAATTGCAAAAATTTCACTTTTTGAAGTATCATTTATTCAAAATATTATTTATATTTGAGTTAACTAGGTTATGTTAGGGTCATAACTTTTTTTTTTTGGCAATAACAAACTTCATTAATCAAACTTGGAATTCGGTTACAAAAGCATACCATGCCAAGATGAAACTCCAACAGATAAACTCAACTAATGCGGAAAGAGATGACAAGTTATGGGGTAAACCATGGTGTTCGAAAACTATCAAGTCAAACGATATGACTCGAACCAATTGTAAGGATTCAGATTTTACCGAAAAAGTCTTTTAACTTCTTTGGGAGCTGCTCGTGCTTCAAGTCGAGTTACCAAGGAAACGAAAGTCCTGGCTTTACACTCACATCCTAGATACCTATATATGGTACTAGTGACCCACTTTGATAGAAAAACTCTCGATACAATAGAGTTCCTAATTACTCTCAAGCATCCTAAACTCCTATGGACCAAGCCCTTTAAGAAAATTTCCCTAAAAACAAGCCCACTAAACAAACTTTCCTAAACAAGCCCATTAAACAACCTTACTCAATTCGGTCCAACCAAAAGAATGAGGCAAAGTTCTCACCAATGTGTCGGAAGAGGAGGATTCCGGTCATCTGAATGTCTAGTGGAGGAAGTCTAACTAGCTTGGATAAACCAGAAGCTACGCCTTGATGTGTCTCAACTAGTTCCGACGAAGACCGAGCATAATGGGCTTGGATAAACCAGTAGCCTCGCCTTGATGTTTTGACCATGGTGGATCAAGTGGATGAGGCTCGCTCGACTCCGTGAGGAACAAATCTGGTGGTTTTGGGCGAGGTGCGGTCGAGATCCTCATCGCCATCCAGAGGTTGGCGGCGATAGCCATATCCCAGCGATGGTTCTTTGGTGGTGCAGATCCAAACGGTGGAGGAGGGAGAGGACGACACGGATGACGCGATTCATATAGACTCTCGAAATCATGTTTCACCGGTGAGATGGGTTGCCGATTAAAGTTTACAATTATAGGGTTTACGTCTTCATATTTTTTTTTAATTTGTGCCATTTTTAAAAAATGGACATTTCATTATGACATTTTTGCAAAAAAATAATTCAAATATGATATTTTTGAAATTCTCTCAAAAAAGATTTAAAAGAGTTTTGATAGCACAAAAAATTATATTTTTAGACTTCTACGATACATTTGAGTTTTGGATTAAAACTGAACTTGTAAATAGACTTTTAAACTATATTTACAAAAATATGTCGTATTACTAAATTTACACCATAGGCAAAGTCCTGACTAGAACTTGTACTAACATTGTTCCTGATTTGAAAGTCGCTGATTTACTTACACTATGAACTAGCATTGGGATAATACCAAGCTCTGTCATATGATCGATCAAAGGAAAAATCAACTATTCAAGTTAATTAAGTCTATTCTTGCATGTATCCCAGATTCTATCTCACGGATGTTTATATACCAAGGATGAAAACTATTCATCCTGTACTACGTCGAATATGTTTTGACCTATTATCAACCAAATATATTGGTAGAAATCTTTTGACCATTTTTCGATCAATTCAAATTTTTGTCAGGTCAGAGTTTTGTCAATGAATTTTTTACAGTAGAAAAAATTGGTCGAAAATCAACTTATTTTCTTGTAGTGGCAAACTACTATTATCCGTGACATTCTGAATCATCTATATCATACGGGTCACCAACAAATTAAACACTTTTGGTGGAGGATTTTGCATAAGGCTCTTCATGTTGCGTACAACATACTTGCATAAGTTTTAAATAGAACGATGAAGATAAGTAGTAGCATATATATGTCAATTATATGGTGAAGAACATAATCACATCGTATTTCCATGAGAAAAATATGGGAACTTGCACCACATATCAAGCCCATTAGATGAATAAATTTTGAGTAATTTCATTCAAGATATGTGGTTTCTTTTCTATCTCTAAACAATGGTTCTTCTTGAGGATTAATAAATCTCTTTCATTTTTTTGGATGGAGAGTTTGGAAAATGATGAATAACTCTCTTTCAAAATAAATATGGTAAATCCCATATATTATTACCAAAGCACTCGTGAACTTTAACACGTACATGGTTGAAGCAATAAATATTTGAAAAATCCACATGAGGTTGATGCAGGATAATCTCCATTGCCTTACGCAAGATAGAAATGTTGTCGCCAGAACAGCTCAAGAAGCTATTGTGGAAGCCGGAATTCGCACAATTAGATTTGTAAGGGTTTCGAAAGGAAGCAGAGATTTCTGAAGATAAGCTATGAAGAACAATGATGAGCAGAGAGAAATTAGGGTTTGTAATTGCTTTGTATTGCTTGTGTGATAAAAATTGTGAATTAAATTTTACAAGTGTTTTTGCATTCCTATATATAACCCCCTAAGTCGGCTAAGCTCCTTTTCCTAAACCCTTAAGGATTGCCTTTTTCGCCTATGTCGGTCGAGCTTATGGGCTTCGTTGCCGGGCTTTGACATGCT
The DNA here is from genome assembly GCA_900128785.1 of Arabis alpina. Lineage (NCBI taxonomy): Eukaryota > Viridiplantae > Streptophyta > Magnoliopsida > Brassicales > Brassicaceae > Arabis > Arabis alpina. Next base: position 16,664,918 of record LT669794.1, on the reverse strand, counting down.
GAACCTTCTGGAACCCTTGCTGAAGTTCTGACAGGCGTTGAAGGACCTGAAGCCGATGGGAAAGGCTCAGGCGCTGATGGCAAGTGCCTGGATGCCGATGAGGCTAGGGACATCGGCGTCACTGGGCAGTGACATCGGTGCCAGGCAGCCTTCGTCTCTGCAGCGCCTTCTGCTGGCTCTGTGACCTCTCCAATGCTGCATCATGGCTTCTCCCGAGACGAACACCACTTCGAAGGTACCTTCAACAGGTAGAAGGTTCAGAGGACTTAGGGGTTTTCAGGAGGTCTTCACCTTCTTCTGTGGGTGAAATGACCATGCGCGTTGCTTATCATAACTTTGGAGGTCGAGGCTCAGCGGGTGAAATCCGACCCCAACAGTTAGCCCCCCAGCTCGGTAGTGTTAATGATAACAGTATCGAGTTTAAGGATCATTGGGTGCCGAAGTTAACTGTTCAAAGTTATGATGTCGTAGTCTTGAGTCTTTAGTGTTGATAACACTGTAAACGTTGTTTTCCGTTTTTCGAAGGTTTTAAAACTTCATGCTCTGCTCGTAAGAGCTGACAGTGTCCGCTGTTTGATAACGGTTTTTATACTTAAGGATTTTAAGACCTTGCTGAAGGTTTAAAGACTTCGCTCTGCGCGTATTTGCAGTTTTGCAGAAAAAGCTTTGCCCCTTTTTTTTTTGTTCTCCGGAGATTTTAAGACTCCGCGTCGCGCTTGTTGATGTCAAAGAAGTTTTCTGCAACGGGAAACATGAATCCCGAGAATGATAGTCCGTCCGAAGTTTTTCGGGACCCGCTGAGGGGAAGAGAAGCCTTTTTTTTTTTTTTTTTTTTAGAGGATAAGGTCTCTCTCTTATCCACTCATTTTCCTCTAGGTTTTTTTTTTTTCTTTCTTCTTTCTTCCTTTCCCGACGCCGTCAGGCTTTTTCCGGTGGTCCTCGTCGGAAAATCGTGCCTCCCGTCGCCGTGATCTTCAACCTTTAACCACCTTTTGGTAAGTTCCCTTCAACTCCCTTTTAATTTCAAAGCTTCTTATTCAAATGTTGATAGATCTAGCTTTATCAAGAAGAACAAGTTGTTTAGATCCACGAATAAGCCTTGAAATTGTTCTTTGCTCCATGAATCTAGCTTGGGTTTTGTATATGAACTCTTGATTTGGGTGAAATCAAAATGAATTTTTGATTTTTCCTCTCTTGGGTATGAAGTAGTTCTTGGTGTTCTTGAGAATGAGAGAAGATCTTTGATTTTAATCCTTGGATTGGCTTTGATGTAGGTAACTTGCGTTTATGGCAGAGCTAAGTGCGGTTGAAGTCGAGGCTTTCGCACCCACCGGTGGCTCCATTCCCGGCGATCGGAACGCACTTGAGCCGATGAGGTGCTCCGATGACGATGGGGATCCGACGTCTCCGAAGTCATCGGTGCACACCGATGACTTGACGACATCGGGGTTGACCCGTGTTGACGACGAGCCGACGTCGTCCTTCCCGGGTGACGATGTCCCGATGCCGCCACCGCCTGACCCGACGTCTCGGATGAAAGCACCGATGAGCTTGACGACATCGGGGTTGACCCGTGTTGACGACGAGCCGACGTCGTCCTTCCCGGGTGACGATGTCCCGATGCCGCCACCGCCTGACCCGACGTCTCGGGTGAAAGCATCGATGAGCTTGATCCTCGGTACCCCTCAAACGTCATCGGGCGCCGTCGTGCCGAAGCCGTCCCGCTTTGTCACGGTAGCCTCGACGAGTGACGACGACACAAGGAGGCTCACGGGCTTGGATGATCCCGTTGTCGCTGATGTATTTCCCAGAAACAGGGCCCCGACGTGGATTGAAGGTATCGACATCGGTGCAGATGGCTCGGAGGCTTTTCACGGTAATGATACCGAGGTCGCAGACGAGACTTTCCCTTTAAATGACGAGGATCCTAACCTTCCTTCAGGGAAAGCTTTCGCGTCGTCTTCTTCTTCTTCGTCCGGCTCACAGTCTTCCAACGACGAAAGCGATGATGAAAACACGTTCAATGAGGTCGAGCGGCCAAAGAAAACCAAGGGGGCTAAGAAGACCGCGAGGGTGAAAGTTTGTCCTGATCCTCCTGGGTCTTCTCTCTCAGATCCGAAGTCGTTGAGGCAACTCCGTAGGCACTGCGGAATTTCAGAGGAGATCGTGCTAGTTGATCCCACTTCTGCTGATAGAGCTGACGCCCCGCCTGCGGGATACATGACTTTGTTCGAGAACTACTTCGATCAGTGCCTACTCTGGTTTCCGCTGCCCCGCTTCCTCATGCGCTATCTAGCGGTTCATGGTGTCTGTCTTGCTCAGGTTAACCCCAGGGGCATTAGACATCTTCTCGGTATTTACGTGTTGAGCAGAGAGTGCGGCGTTGACATTAGCATTGAGAACCTATCCTACTTGACAGATTTTAGGACTCGTGGTCTAAGCGAAGAGCTCAAGTATAGTGTTGCCAACTCATCGGGGATGGCACTCATCGCTGGGTTTAAAAGTAAGGATGACCACTTCGAGTACCGCTTCTTCTTTGCCGAGATCTCCGAGAGGACCGTCGAGGTGGACTGCATCGACCTCGTCAAGACGAGATGGGAAAGACGAGGTAACCAACTCTTAGTGATTTTGTTTTACTGTTAGCTTCGTCGTTTACTAACCGTTTGAATTATCCTTTGCAGTGAAGCCGACGATGCCTAAAGTCTCGAAGGAGTTCCTCGCTGGAATGCACAAGGAACTCTCCTCTGGGAATGGAAATTGGAGGAGGTCGTTCAGCCGAAAGAGGATCGAGAGAGCACTTTCTGCTGATATCCTTCCGAGGAAGGTTCTTGGGCGAGGCCAGGCGAGGTTGTCTCTCCGTGAGCAGATTGCGCTCGAGGCAGCAGCGAAGGCCAGAGGGTCTTCAGGCACCAGCGCGCCGATGGTGGCGACGCCGACGACCTCGACTCCGCCTGCTCCGTCGACGCGGGCGAGAACCTCACGACCTTCCTCACCGAAGATCACTCTTCCTCTTTCTTCTTCGGGTGACGTTGCAGAGTTTCGCAGGCTGTCAGCGGAGAGAGCCCGCATTTCTAGTGGCAAAGGAAGAGGCATCGACCGTATGACCCCTTCAAAGAGGCAAAGGGCGGACGCGTTTCTTGCAGCAGTCGTCAGCGGAGAGGCATCTCCGAGCGGTGGAGACGGGTTGCTCCGTGCCGAAGCTTACGGGGTGGTGAAGTCGAGATATTCCGAGGTTCGACCCTCTCCTCCCGCATTCTTTAGTACTTTCTACGCCTTAATATTAATATTATTTTTTTTACATTGTATAACGTGTTCTTGCAGCTCTCCCTCCTCTTTGATCGTTTAGTTGGAGACTATGATGAGGACGTTCGTTCTAGGGGTAGCGAGCTTAGTGCGGTCAAAGAGGCCAATGCCGCTCTTCAGTCGAGGCTGAATGAGACTGTGGAGCGGAACGACGCTCTCGAGCGCGATGCTCTTGCTCTGCATAGGGTCAAGAAGGATTATGAAGATAAGCTATTGAAGCTCAAGTCGCGGTGCGCTAAGGCCGAGGGTGAGACAGTTCGGCTGAGGGGTGAGCTTAGCTCTGCTAGCGACCTTCAGCGCACTAGGATCGACGCTGCCATTGCAGAGACCAGAGACGAGATGACTCGCAGTTTCGTGGTGCGGACCAGCGAGGTTGTCGGGCTACTTGCGGAGATTGGCGGGAAGGCCCAGAACGACATGTTGAACCTTACTGAGATCGATGCGAACTTGGAGTTCATCGGCCTTCTTCAGGGATCGGATCCGCCAGATCTCCCGTCGGAGGTCGAGACGCTGCGCCAGCGGCGTCAACCGATCTACGATGCCCACGACGTATTCGCAGACCTCCTTGCTAGTGTCCGGAGAGCTCTGGAGATCCCCACGGCTCCTGCCGGCGCTGTTGACGACGACGTCGAGTTGTCAGACGAGGACGACGTCGAGGCAACAGGCGGCGAGGGTGCTGATGACTGATCTTACTTGTCTTCGTTTTTCGGACTTAGCTTGTTTTATGATATTCGGATATGATTATTCGTAAGTGTTGGATGATTTGTATCCAACCTAAGACTATGCTTATTTCGTATTGTAACGCTTTTTCTACGATTTTGTCTTGATTGTGCCTCGTGCTTTTACCTTCGATAGAACTTTTAAGAGTAATGATATCCGTTTTGTTGACCAAACCTTTTGTCATAGGTTGAAGGTTGTTCATACCATAGCACGCCTTAGGCTTTTCGTACCAACGTTGTTGTTGGGTTTGTGATTGTGTTGTCCAGGATCGCAGGTGTAATATAATTGCTCCTTTCCTACCAACGTTCGCTGTTGAGTTTTCTAGAATGGCGGTGCTTTCCGAACACGTCTGTCCAGAAGCAATCACGCCTTTTGACTTGACCAACGTGTTTGTTGGGTTTTCTGAATGATTATTCGGTGTATAAACCTAAGTAACCATTGGCAGCTGCTTTTTACCAACGGTGTTGTTGGGTTTTTGAACGAACATTCGTGGTCAAAAGACCAGGAAGTGAACATTAAAACCAGCCAGAGTCAAAAGCCCTGAAACTGATCGTTATAACTTATATAGCGCGCTTTAGGATCCGGTGATGGATGTCATTGTGTTCAGGTTCACATATTGTTGCTGTGGCCAGCAGCAACGACAGTGGATTGAACTTTGCTTTTGAAAAGGCTTTGAAGAATCCCTGGAGGATGTAATTGATAACGTTGTTTAAACAAAGCTTCGAGTCATCCATGAGGGAAATCGCAAAAGGAGTCCAAGAGACTCGAGTTGAATGCCTATTACTTGAAGCAAATACCAAGTACAAAATGGGAATATTATGAGTATACGTACCCCACTCCCCCCCCCCCTTTTGACGGAGGAGGGCAACTGAACTCGTCCGAAGACAAGCTGCCTACGTACCCTTTGCAGGGATCAAGTCGCCCCGTAGTTCGTTAAAACACTTACTCCCCCCCCCTTTGAGACGGAGGAGGGCAACTGAACTCGTCCGAAAACAAGCTGCCTACGTACCCTTTGCAGGGATCAAGTCGCCTCGTAGTTCAAGGCAAGGGCCTTAGAAGAGGACTAATGATAGTACCTCTTCAAGTGCTTCGCGTTCCATGAATGGAGTATTGGCGTGCCAGCCATGGTGGCGAGCTCGTAGACGCCGGGACGGACTACAGCGGTGACTTTGTAAGGTCCTTCCCAGTTAGCTCCTAGTTTGCCTGCGTTGCGCTCTGCTGTATTCTGGAAGACTTCGCGAAGACCAAGTCACCCTCGCGGAAACGTCGTTCTCGAACCTTGGAGTTGTAGTAGCGTGCGGCTGCGTTCTGATAGTTGGCTATTCTGATGAGTGCCTGATCGCGCCTTTCGCTAAGGAAGTCCAGTTCATCAAAGAGGAGTGAATCGTTGAGTTCTTCGTTTTCTGGTAAGAGACGTCGTCGCGGTCCTGGAGAAGTCACTTCGGAGGGTATGACACATTCAGTTCCATAGACAAGAGCAAAAGGAGTTTCTCCCGTTCCGCGTTTGGGAGTGGTGCGGTGGGACCATAGAACGCCTTCCAGCTCATCTGCCCAGCGACCCTTCTTCGCGTCCAAACGTTTCTTAAGGCCATCGAGAATCGTTTTATTCATTGCTTCTGCCTGTCCATTTCCCTGGGGATGACGAGGAGTAGATTTGTTGAGTCGAATTTTCCACTTTGCGCAGAAGGCCTCGAACCTGTTGGAGATGAACTGAGAACCGTTGTCGGTGATAATTTCGAATGGAATTCCGTGACGACAGATGATGTTTCTCCAGACGAAACTTTCGACTTGGGCGTCTTTGATATTTGAGTAAGCCTCAGCTTCCACCCACTTTGAGAAATAATCCGTTAGAACAAGTAGGAAACGCTTTTGTTTTGACGCGTGCAGAGGTCCTACGATGTCCATTGCCCATCTCAGGAATGGGTAAGGAGAGGTGACAGAAGAGAGCTTCTCCGTTGGTTGATGAATTTTCGGAGCATGACGTTGACATTTTTCGCACTTGGCTGAAAACTTAATGCAATCGTTCACGATGGTAGGCCAGAAGTAGCCATGACGCTTAATTTTGATTGCCAAGGCTTTGCCTCCTGAATGATTGCCGCAGGATCCGCTGTGTACTTCTTCCATGACTTGTCTGGCCTCTTGTCCCTCTACGCAGGTGAGCAAAGGACCGGAGAATCCCCGCCTGTAGATGTTATCGTCAAACAGGGCGTACCGGGCGGCTTGTTTTGGTACCTTGCGAGCTGCCCACTTGCTTTTAGGGAGCTCTCCACCAACGATGTAAGCGCGAATTTGATTCATCCAGGGTTTGTCGCAACCGTATTCGGGTTCTTCATCCGTGTCCAAGGGGACGGCCATGCCTTTGTCTGTAGGCTCAAGCGGAAGGTTCTGCGTGGGGGACTCTTCGAGTTGACTTTGGCCTTTGGGGTCCTCGGCTTCGATGACATCGGCCCCGATGACTTCGGGTCCGATGGCATCGGTGTCAGGTGCTGGCGTGGATAAAGGCGCAGGTTCTGTGTTTGCTTCAGCTTCCGTCATTTCGACGTCATTGACCCTTGTTTCAGTAGTGGCTTCAGTCTGTTTAGCAGTCTGTGATCGCGTCGACATAGCGAGCGCCATATCTTGTTTGATGCTCGGGAATTCAATGATCTCTACGGTTATAACCCGTTTCAAGGTTGGATCTTTTGGTGGAGCCGAAGCGGAGGCAAGGTTTGCCAAGGCGTCTGCGTCAACGTTTTCCCCTCGGGGGATTCGTGTCAGTGTGAACTCTTTGAATGTCAAGGCGAGGTCCTTAACTATTTTTTGATAAGCTTCCATCCGATCGTATTTGGTTGCGTACTCGCCACTGAACTGGTTGGAGACCAGTTGTGAATCGCAGAAGGCGTGAACGTGCTCGATGTTAAGTCCTTGGGCGAGTCTCATTCCGGCGATGATGGCTTCGTATTCTGCTTCGTTGTTGGAGGCTTTGAAGCCTAGACGGAAAGATTGCTCGAGGATCTCGCCTGTTGGTGATGCTAGGCGTATCCCTACTCCGGAACCGTTTTTGGAGGATGAGCCGTCGACGTGTAGTTCCCAGATCCCTGGTCGAACCTCCTTCGCGGACTGGTCTTCTGGGAGTTTGATAAGGAAATCCGCTAACACTTGTGACTTGTTACACGTTCGTCCTTTATACTCGATGTCGTATTCGCTAAGTTCTATAGCCCACTTAGCCAATCTGCCAGACTGACTTGGACTATGCAAGACCGTACGTAAAGGGAAAGTGCTGAGAATCATGATGGTATGAGATTGAAAGTAAGGCCTTAGCTTTCGTGATGCCATGACGATCGAAAGAGCTAGCTTCTCTAGCTGAGGATATCTTGTTTCTGCGTCGGTGAGGGTCTTGCTAACATAGAATACGGGCTTTTGCTCGCCCCGCTATTCGCGAACTAACACAGCACTCACTGCTGTTTCTGAAACGGCAATGTAGAGGAAAAGAGGTTCCCCGGTGACTGGTTTAGCAAGGATAGGCGGCGTCGCCAAATATTCTTTGAGCTGTTTGAAAGCGTCTTCGCATTTGTCAGACTATTCGAATTGCTTGTTACCTCGCAGCGTGTCGTAGAAAGGCAGGCACTTGTCAGTCGAGCGCGAGTTGAAACGGTTAAGCGCAGCGACTCGTCCTGTTAGTCTCTGCACCTCGCGCTTGTTTATTGGGGATGCCATTTGGATGAGCGCGTCGATCTGCTTCGGATTTGCTTCAATGCCACGACGAGTGACTAGGTATCCCAAGAATTCTCCTGATGTTACCGCAAACCTACACTTCGTGGGGTTTAGCTTCATGTTGTGAAGGTTCAGCTGTTCGAAGCATGCTTCCAGGTGAGAGATGTGGTCTTCTTCTTCGAGGGATTTCACGAGCATGTCGTCTATGTACACCTCCATGGTTTTGCCTAACTGATCCCTGAACATCTTGTTCACGAGCCTTTGATACGTTGCTCCTGCGTTTTTCAGGCCGAAGGGCATTACCTTGTAACAGTAGATTCCGCGGTCGGTGATGAAAGCGGTCTTCTCTCTATCTTCGGGGTGCATTAAAATCTGATTATAGCCTGAGAAGGCGTCCATGAATGTCAAGAGTTTGTTTCCTGCTGTTGCTTCTACCAAGCGATCGATGTGAGGTAGAGGGAAGCTGTCTTTCGGACATGCTTTGTTCAGATCTGTGAAATCCACGCAGACACGCCACTTGCCGTTCTTCTTTTTTACCACGACTGGGTTGGCGAGCCAATCGGGGTATTTGACTTCGGTGATTGATCCGACGCGTAGAAGCCTTTCTACCTCGTCGTTTACTGCTTTTGCTCGATCGGGACCGAGCTTCCTCCTTTTTTGTTTTATTGGTTTGAAGGTCGGGTCGACGTTGAGTTCGTGGCTGGCCACGTTGATGTCTATTCCAGGCATGTCTTCCGCTGCCCAGGCAAAGGTGTTGATGTTTTTCTGGAGGAAGACCACGAGCTTCTTTTTAATGTCTTCATCAAGCGTAGCTCCGATCTCAACACATCTTTCGGGGTGTTGCTCGTCAATGCATATAGATACTACAGGTTCGCAGGTGGGTCGCTCTTCTTCTACACGACCTTCTGCAATCTGTAATTGCTATAAGAGGTCAGTCAAGTTCTTGACCTGCTCGGGGCTGGTTCTCGCTCTTTTTCGTGATCCTTGAGGTTCGGGGTCCTCCTTCTTATTCTCGATGTTTCTCATCTTATGCTCAGCCAGAAAACAGGTACGGGAATCTCTCTGATTTCCCCATATTGTTTTTATGCCGATGGGAGTTGGGAATTTGAGGCATAAGTGGTATGTCGAAGGTACGGCTCTCATCAGGTTGAGCCACGGGGTTCCCATGATCATGTTGTAGATCGCCGGATGATCAGAGACGGTGAAGTCGACCATCTTCTTCACGGTGCCAGCTTGGACAGGAAGGCGAATCGTTCCCATAGTCATGGTTGTCTCACTAGAGAAGCCTGTTATGGGTTTAGGCCTTCCTTTGATTGTGGACAGATCGATCTTCATTCGCTCAAGTGTTTTCTTGAAGATGACATCCACCGAGCTTTCTGTATCGATGAGAACGCAAGCGACGTTGAAGTCGTAGACAGTAAGGTTGATGACCAAGGGATCGTTGTGTGGTTGATCGAGGCCCTCGGTGTCCTTCTCGTCGAAGGTGATTGAGTCGCTGGAAAGCCTTGGCTTCGCGGGTGCTGATATGTTTGCGCATACGTCAGCGCGGCGTTGGTAAGCTTCGATCGGAGTCTCATTATCAGCACAGTACTGCGAGCCTCCCATTATCATGTTGATCACTTCGTATTGGTGTTCGTTTTCCATGCCGTCATCGCGGCGTCGGCGCCTGGGAGTATCCGCTTGTTCCTCGACGTTAGCGGGGGCTTTCTCCTCTGGCTTGAAATCCGATAAGCTGTTGTTGTTTTTTAAGGTGCCTTCCGTGAGTTTGGCTATGAGCTGTCGCCCTAACTCTCGGCACCTTGCGGTTGAGTGTCCATTAGATTTGTGGAAATCACAATATAGCTTCTCGTCATAGTCCTTCGACTCTCTGGTCCAGGTGTTGTTAAAGGTTCCTCTGCCACGACCGCGCCCACGGCCTCTTCCGCGTCCGCGACCTGATGACTCTACTTGATAGTTGTGAGCCCCTCCGGATCCTCCTTCGTATTCGACGTAGGTAGGATTGTTTTTCTTAGGTGCAGCGACTTTGGCTGGTTCGTTTGCTTGTTTGGTCTTTCCGCCTTTCCTGGCTTGGATTTCCTCTTCGGTTCGAGCGAAGTCGGCTGCGTGATGGAGAGCGTCTTGAATTGTTATCGGCGTGTTGACGCTCATCTCTTGCCAGAATGGGGATAGGCACCGAAGTGCCCCTCGCAGGGCTTCCAGGGCTGACTTGTTGCTGATACCTTCAACCTTTGAAAGCGTGCTTTTGAACCTCGTCATGAAAGATCGAAGACTCTCGTTCTCGCCTTGCTTATTATTCCATAGTTCTGAGTCGTAGATCTTCCGTTCCATGAAGATGTTGTAATGTTGAACGAATAACTCGGAAAGCTGAAGAAAAGTGTGGACTGAGTTTTTCTCCAGCTTGTATTACCATTGTAACGCAGGCCCCTTGAGACTTTCCACAAACAGCTTGCAGTAGACGATGTCTTTTTCCGTTTCCTTGAAGTTCGCTCTCCCCAAGGAAACTTCGAATTCCATCAGATGATCCGAAGGGTCAGTGGTTCCTTCGTAGATGGGTAACTTGATCCTCCCGGGATCGGAGATTTTTGTCTTCGCGATTCGTTCGTCGAAGGGTGTATTCCTCGCCTTTTCTAGAACCTGGGCGATGGCAGGAGCCTTTCCCGTTCCCTGATGCATCTGCGATTGGGTGTACTTTAGGTCTGAGGTCACCCGATCCATCTGAGCTTTAACTGCAGCGAGCTCTGCAGTGTAAGAGCGTTTTAATGCTCTGCGCTCCTGCTCCTTCTTGTACCTCTCTTCGCTAGAGCAGTTGGAGTATTCAGCGGTGTCCCCCACAATCTCTGTCTTGGAAGAACTTGACGTGCTTTTAGTGTCAGGGGCGCATGGTTCCTGTCGGTTTCCTTCTGGACCTTCCGCCCGTGTACGCTTTGCGGGAGCTGGTTCTTCTCCGTCGGAGACGTCTACGACGCGTTTGGGGGACTTGTCCGTTTCTCGACGCGGAGGTGGTGGTGGTAAATCCTCTGGGTTCCCCCGAGTAGTGCGACGCGCTGAGAAGTCGAGGCGTTGAGGGTCGACGCGCGCTCTGAGTCTCGTCGTGTTAGGTCTTTCGCGTTTTCTTCGCGAAAGAGCTTTCAGTTCCTTCGAGTTCTCTTCGATCATCTTGGCTTGCTTCTTCTGCTCAGTGAAGAAGTCTTCTAGCATCTTCTTCACCTCGGTTAGGTCATCACGAGCAGGGGTTTTTGCAGCGGTAGCCTCGATCGAAGGTTCTCTTTCCCGGTTGTCTCTGCGGGAGGTGTTCTCTTCGCCACTCACCATATTTGAGTTGTTACGTAGCTTTTTGGTGTAAGAAATTCTCTAAATCCCCTTGGTCGGCGCCAAATTGTGGAAGCCGGAATTCGCACAATTAGATTTGTAAGGGTTTCGAGAGGAAGCAGAGATTTCTGAAGATAAGCTATGAAGAACAATGATGAGCAGAGAGAAATTAGGGTTTGTAATTGCTTTGTATTGCTTGTGTGATAAAAATTGTGAATTAAATTTTACAAGTGTTTTTGCATTCCTATATATAACCCCCTAAGTCGGCTAAGCTCCTTTTCCTAAACCCTTAAGGATTGCCTTTTTCGCCTATGTCGGTCGAGCTTATGGGCTTCGTTGCCGGGCTTTGACATGCTGAACCTTCTGGAACCCTTGCTAAAGTTCTGACGGGCGTTGAAGGACCTGAAGCCGATGGGAAAGGCTCAGGCGCCGATGGCAAGTGCCTGGATGCCGATGAGGCTAGGGACATCGGCGTCACTGGGCAGTGACATCGGCGCCACTGCTTGTCGCCGATGTCACTGCTCAGTGACATCGGTGCCAGGCAGCCTTCGTCTCTGCAGCGCCTTCTGCTGGCTCTGTGACCTCTCCAATGCTGCATCATGGCTTCTCCCGAGACGAAGACCACTTCGAAGGTACCTTCAACAGGTAGAAGGTTCAGAGGACTTAGGGGTTTTCAGGAGGTCTTCACCTTCTTCTGTGGGTGAAATGACCATGCGCGTTGCTTATCATAACTTTGGAGGTCGAGGCTCAGCGGGTGAAATCCGACCCCAACAGCTATCTAAAAAACTGTAAATTATTGTTGTTTTCAAGGCCGTGCCTATAGAGTAACAAAAGAGGCATTCACCTTAGGGCCCCGACTAAATATATATATTTAGGAGCCCCAAATTACTAAATGTTCATTATAGTGTTGTGATTATATGTATTTTTATTAGGCACACCAATTAGCCATAACCCGAGTTCAAATCCTAGTGATAGGTGTTTTACCATTTTGTCAGTAATATATATATTTTTGTAACGTTTTAGACTCTTTTTTTGGTTGGTTTTAGATTTTTTTGTTGGATTTAGACTTTATTTATCATTATTTTTAATAACTTATATTGTTTAAATTTACCGTTAAAAATATATATTGAATAGGGGTCCCATTTTTTAACTCGCCTTATGCTTCAAGAAGTCTTGGCAGGACACTTGTTTTATAGACGGCTCAAACTATCATTACAAAAAAAACAAAAAAAAAACCCTTAGAGAATGCAACTATATAGTTGGATCAATTTATTGATCCAAACACAAGCCCTTTAGAAACTGAAATGGAGGTTTTACAGTACTCATTCAAATTAAAAGAATATGTTGTGAAAGAGCCACTTTAGAAACAAAGTTACAACTCTACGGCTTGCTCAATGAACATGATGGAAACATAACTTTTGGATGATGACACAATTGACGACATTATGACATATCGTTAAAAGTTGGATCACTCACTCTCCCGATAATATCAAATTCTAACAAATCAAAATTAAGACAAGTAAATCACTCTTATCGTATATCTTGGAACAATGACTTTCTTTATCTAATGGAATTGTTTGACGATCAAAACGGTATTGGACCGACATGGACATTGATCAGGCATGGTCTTGGACCCAGCCCAAGCCAATTCTCTTACAATTTGTTTTCTATTATGATTTATATGACCCAAAAACCAGCAAAAATGACTAAAAGAACAACGTTCACATGCACAATCAAAGTACCCAATAATTGATTTTATTAAAATCGAGAAGAAAACGACGAACAAGTGTACGGCGAGTTGAAGAAGAAGGACCGCAAGGGAAAGGAGATTGTCAAACTCAAATGGACAATGACTTTTTAGTTTCATAATTACATAAGAGATACATGACCTCACTCTAGATTCTCTTCTTCATCTACTTTTTTTATCTTCTCTTGTCAAACTTCTAAAATAGCATTTGATATATATATATATATATATATATATTTCTAGCTAACCACTTATGACCCAACAATCGTAGATTTAAATTTTATTTTCATGTAATAACTATTTAGCTTTCTAACTTTTTTTTTTTTTGCTAAACTTTTTTCAATTAAAATGCACAAGAAAAAAAAATATTACAGCCCAGCCCACGCAGATGTTTATGGGATATACCCAAAAATTTAAAATTAAGCGGCCCAACTAGAAGTCCATGTAATTAAAATCCAATAGAGAGAGTAAGGAGGAGAGTTGTGATCTCAAGTGGTGGCATCTAAATGTTCACCGAAGAGATGGTCGGAGAAGAATAATCTGAACGGAGTGATCAACTTGTCGCAGACGAGAACCATAGTTGAAGCATATCTGAAGCCATAGAAGGATTCGAAGGACGAATGCTGGAGGCTTTGTTTCGAACAATACCATCAATTTAGTAGATGATATTGTCGATTGATTTGTAGTGGTTTCGATGCAGTCTATTGTTCCTCTCACTCCAGATCGAGTAGATGGTGCATTGCCAAGCAATCAAGGTTGTGAATTTCTTCGCCCTATACCCAGATAGCGACTGCAAGAGGTGAAGTGTTCCATTCCAATCACGCGATGGCTGGATCATACATCGACAGCTAATACAACTCCATATTCACCAAGAAAAGCTGCAATAAAAAAAGAGGTGATTTCGACTCTCTACATTCAGGTTACAGAGAAGACAGTTCGGGCTTGTTTGTAAACCCCACTTCAGCAAGCGATCCCTCGTAGGACAACGATCAAGCACAACTAGCCAGGTGAAGAAGCTATGCTTAGGGATCCCCCTCTTATTCCAAACCACAGCATGCCAAGGTACATTTTGCTTATGATATCTAATTGCATTATAGACTTTACCCGTTGAAAACTTATCCATTACCATATCATCTATGACCCATTCATAGTAGTCTTCAGCTATTGTTAGAGAGATAGTAGTCATGTGAGCATGAAGTAATACATGTTACTCTGATCTAGCATTTGGTAGAGACCACCCACCACCAGTATTTAAGTCATGAAGTGTGACAGTATGAGGCAAACCATTGCAAAAAGTAGCAGGACCTCTAAGAAAGTCACTGAGACTCTCATACGGCGACCAATTATCATACCAGAATCTGCAGGTCCTTCCATTCTCGACCCTCATTTTAATCGTGGGAAAGCCTTGTCCCGAAGTTTGATGATCTTGTTTGCTAACCATGAGTTTTGTTGACTTGTTTTCAGGGACCAAATATTAGAGAAAGAACCCCTCAGAACCACCGCTGTGAACCAAGCAACCCATACTGAACCAGCACGGAGAAAGAACAGCCATAAAAGCCTCAAAGAGCACAGTTGGTTCCAAATCTGTAAGTTTTTAAGTCCCAAGCCACATTCTCCTTTAGAACAAGTGACAGAATTCCAAGCTACTCTGGCTGAGTTATTTCCATCAAGTGAGCCTTTCCATAGGTAAGTACTGCACAATGAATTTATCTTGACAATGCAGCATTTAGGGAGGAGAAAGGTGGAGCACCAGAAATTGGTGATTCCGGCTATAACTGTATTCAACAAGACCAACCTCCCAGCAAAAGAGAGTGATCTTGCACTCCAGGTACACATCTTCTCCTTTATCTGTTGGATTAGAGGAGCACAGTGCAACACTGATAATTTCTTAGTGTTCAATGGCAATCCTAGGTACTTCATTGGAAAATTTCCTCTAGTCATGCTTGTTGAGAAGCTGATGAGCAAGTTTTCCATTTCAGTGATCCCCGAGGAGAAGAAACAAGATTTCTGAAGACTTACTGCCAGGCCAGACAAGAGCTCAAACTCCCTGAGGATTTGAAGAACCGCCTGAACTGAACTAATAGAGCCATCAATTAATATCAGAAGGTCATCAGCGAAGCACATGTGAGTCAACTTTATTTTCTCACAATTGTAGTGATAAGAAAACTTGTTCTCAGAGGCACCCTTGTCGAGAAGTAATGATAGAAAATTGAGGGCTATGACAAAAAGGTAAGGAGAGAGGGGGGTCTGTAACACCCGCATCTCGGATTATGAATCCAGACCCAAGTGTTAGCCAAAAGTGATATTTTCATTGCTCTAAAATTTCTCAGTTACATTGTACGGTAAATTACAACATAGGGTACTAGATTCACTACGCCTTGGGAAAGTCTTCCTCCGTTGCCTGCTGCTCCCTCCTGCCTTGCCGTCCTATGGTCCACCTGACCAGATGTCCTATCCTGCGCACTGGTAAGGGGGGTGAGTATTGAATACTCAGTAAGACGGTCTACTCCGTCTCACCACCTAACACTACATAGCTATTCTAAACCTACAATCCCACATAGTACCCTTAGCACTACTTGCTAGGTACTGCATCTCACGGCCAACCTTTTGGCGGTGATACGAACACAACTACTCAACCTCATGTCGGGCACCCTGGCAGCCCCTTACATGCTACACCAGCAAGCTGGTAACTGATCCAGTAACACTGAAAATGCCTGGCTACTACAGTCGGCCCGTCGGCGGACGTTACGAAGTTCAGGAACTTCAAACCCTTCTAGCGATCCTCGGAACGCTAGGGCTTCGTGCCATCTTTCAGGCCAAACACAAACAAGGCGGAACGCATGCCCATACATACGTCCCTATGCAATATTTAAATGGTGGCATTGTGAACCTACTATCCTACTGGTTTAACATGCTCTACTAATCTATCCTAAGGTTCACAATCAAGTTATCTACTCCATTTTATCCTAGTCCTTTATACCTCTACGTTCTCAAGCAATAGCCGAAGCATTTCAAGCAATACTTTTTTCCCCGTATGGTCGGCCCCAGGTAAGCATGGCTATCCCAATACGTTACCCATGACACATCAATGGCCATACGGTGACCGTTCCTGCAGAAATACACACAGAAAACTATCTATTAATTGTGGAAGACTCGCGGTCCAGCCTTGGCCGCACCAGCATAGAAATTCCCGCGGCCTTGCCTTTAACCCTGGAGTCGTATGCGGCCGTACGAGTTTGCTAAGCCTCATTAGCGCTTCTCTTGTTGGCCTACACCGTCTAGACTTTCTACCAGGTTGACTAAGGCGTGTCCGTACAACTATCGAGTTGGCCGGCCACTACCTGTCCGGCCGTACAAAAGGCTGTGAACTAAATTTACATGTTAGGGCTCCAATATGTTGGAATCTCTGCCTGCATGATCTTTTTATCTAAAACGGAATTGTCTTTTTTTTTAATTTTATTTTACTCCCCCACAAAGAGGATCATCTTTCAATGAAATATGCAATTAGAGATGTAAGATAGACAAAAGACCATGGGCTTAGCCTAGTCCATAAAATATTTTGACCCATATGGTCACTAAAATTTAAGTACATAATAAAAATATCCGGATGGGTTATTGTCCAAATGGGTTAAAACCATATGGTCAGTGAGCGGCCCAAGTGGACATCTTTTAGTTTTTTTTCAAAATAAACATTTTTTCATTTGTTAAAACGAAAAATTCGTATTTTTCTATTTCGCAAAAACCGATTCTCAATTCTCTAAATCTTCATCTTCATATTACGTGAATTGCTAATTCATGGTTAGAGTTTATACATTTCAAGGATTTTATGTTATAATAAGAAAACATAATTTTACGTTTTTGGTGGGAAATTTAGATTTTACGTTTTTAGCTGAAATACTAGACTTTACGTTTTTGACGGGAAAAATTATGTTTTGGCGGAAAATGAGATTTTACATTTTTAGCTGAGATACTAGATTATACTTTTTGGCGGGAAAAAGGGATTTTACGTTTGTAGTTGAGATACTAGATTATACTTTTTTGGCGGGAAAAATTTACGTATTTGGCGGGAAAATTTATGTTTTTGGCGTATAACAGGATTTTACATTTTTTGGTGAAATACTAGATTTTACGTTTTTGGCGGGAAAATTTACATTTTTGACGGAACATTTTTAGCTGGAATATTAGATTATACGTTTTTGGCAGGAAAAATTTACATTTTTTGTGGAAAATGTGATATGTTTTGTCAAAAAAACTCTTTACTCTAAAATACACAAATATTATATGTTGACCATATGGACGGCCCATGTCCGCATTGTTTTGTCTTTTGTCCAGATGGGTCAAGACCATATGGGTTTTAAGACCATACATAATTCATAATAAAATTTGTCCATTTGGTTAGACCCAATTGGGCTTGGTCAAACCTAACTGAAAGCTTTATATGCAATTATTTGGCCTATATATGTTCAATAACTAACTAACTATATGTCTATATCATATAGATAATGATATGTATTACAAACTTGAAATTGGATAGTAACGAGATTATGACAAATCGCTATGTTATATGTTATGATTGCGCATATCTACGGGAGCCAAAGTCTTTTTCTATTGTTATAAGGCGGTCAAGAGCGTTACGTTCGGTTTTCACTGATTTTACAGCCACTTTCCCCCTTTTATCAGAACTTTATTAAAAAGTTACTAAGTTGGATTTCCAAGGCATATACATATACTACTAGTATATTATGTAGTAGGATAATAGACAACACATAACATCAAATTATGCAACATCGAATACTTCTTTTTGTATTATGCCAAAAATTTGGAAGCAGAAAAATGTAGCGTTCAACTTTCTTCCAATTTAGATCCACAGTTAGATTCATATATTGGCTCCACTTCGTATATTATCTCATATGTCATGTTTCATTCACTTATTTGGTGATTCAGTTTTCCCTCCTTTTTTCTTTGTATAGAAACCAAATTTTAATTAAAGAAAATTGCATGGGAATGGCCATATATATGATTATTATTTAAAAGATTCTGCAGATAAAAGTTTGCAGAAAATGGAAAAGCACCTATCCATAGTAGCTATCTCTATCTATCAGCACATTTCACTTCTTTGGTAGTCTCGATGTTTCAAAAATATTTTCATGATTTTTCATCATTTTCTTGCTTACTTCAAAATTCTTAACCTTCTTCGTTTTTACTTTCTATAATTTATTATTTCGTTTATTTCCAAACAAATCCAGCTTTTTGTGTGGGATCAGGAATTCAATTTTTTTTTTCCATAAACTCTTTAATTTTCTAGATTTAGGTTTTTTCAACACTCCTTATTTCTAGATATTATAAACAGAAAGTGGTCAAATTCTACAATAATAAATATACAGTATTTTGGTTTTGTTTGTTCATATACATATATAGAGACAATAACGGAACTTAAATTACGAATAACCTTTATCACTATACGTTAAAGTATAAACCACTAATGGACCCTATCGCTTACACATCGTACACAATACTCGTCCTACTTATATATTATTATCATTCTTTTTATTTATATATAAATTTGTAAAAACAAACCAAAATAAAAAAAAACTCTATTCCAAGTGAAAACAAAACCATTGCGTAAAAGAATCTCACAAAATTGACCATAGAGCAAAGAGAGAGAGAGACAAAAAATGGGTCGAGCAACGAGATGGTTCAAGGGTTTGTTCGGAATCAAACCTTCTTCTTATCCCAACCGCCTTGATCGCTCTTCTTTCACAGGAATGTCTCTATGCGACAGTTACGAGACGATACCTCCAAACATTTCCGAGAAAGAAGCTGCGTGGCTGAGATCGTTTTACGCAGAGGGAGAGGAAGAGAAAGAGCGTAGAACGCATGCAATTGCGGTTGCTGTGGCTACTGCTGCTGCCGCTGACGCAGCTGTTGTAGCGGCTAAAGCTGCGGCTGCGGTTGTGAGACTCACTGGTCAAGGCAAAAGCGGTCCACTTCGAAGTGGACAACAACAAAGCCGTGAGAATCGTGCAGCTATGCAGATCCAATGTGCATTTAGAGGCTACTTGGTACTCACTACTAACAATGTTTTTCTAATCGTTTAAATGTTTTGTTTATTATATAACTGAGACGTTACGTAATATTTTGATTGAAGGCGAGAAAAGCGTTTAGAGCGTTAAGAGGAGTGGTGAAGATTCAAGCTTTAGTGAGAGGTTATTTGGTACGGAAACAAGCGGCTGCGACTCTCCGGAGTATGGAGGCTCTTGTTAGAGCTCAGGCCACTGTTAAGTTTCAGAGAGCTCTTCGCCGTGCCGGAAATGCTACTCCGGCGAGAAAGTCCACGGTAATACTTTAATTTCCCGGTTCGGACCGTACCGAGTTTTATGTATGTAAAAACTCAGCTCTCAACTCGGTTTAGTACCCGGTTTAGACTTCCATAATTTGATACATCAGCAAAAATATGTTTCTCTTTTGGGATCAAGATTGAAAATGTACTTGAAGTGGTTTGTAAAAAGATGAGAACTTTTGAACTAAATTGTAAAAAGGTTTAAATTTTTGAACTGAATTGTAAATATTGGAACTTTTTGCAGGAAAGATTCTCCGGATCTTTGGAAAATCGAAGCAACAGCGGCGAAGAGACAGCTAAGATAGTGGAGGTAGATACAGGGAACCGACCCGGAACTTATAGGATCCGAGGACCCGTTTTAACCGGTTCGGATTTTTTAGACAACCCGTTTCGACGCACGCTCTCTTCACCACTCTCGGGTCGGGTCCCACCGCGTTTGTCAATGCCCAAACCCGAATGGGACGAGTGCAGCAGCAACAAGTTCCCAACGGCGCAGAGCACACCTCGTTTCGCCGGAGGGTCTCCTTCGAGGAGCGTATGCTGCTCCGGCGAAGCGGAGGTGGACGCGGAGGCTCACCCGTTCTGTTTCTTGTCGGGAGAATTTAACTCAAGCTACATGGAGGATACGACGTCGTTTAGAGCGAAGCTGAGGTCGCATAGCGCGCCGAGACAGAGGCCGGAGAGTAATGCTGCCGGCGGTGGATGGAAGAAGAGTATCCGTGGTGGTGGAGGTGTTAAGGTGCAGAGACCGTCGTGTTCGGGTGTCCGAGAAGCTGTGGTCGGGAATATCGAAAGGCGTAGGGTTCAGTGGTGATTCTTATCGGCCATAGTTACTATCTTTTGTCTTTGTTAGGAAGATGATGTATTTGTATTGAATATTGTTTGCTATTATTATAGTTTTGACTGACCAAAATTGAAAGCGTCGTTGTTTCTTGTTTGGGATGTATTATTGACATTGCGAGTGACGAGTGTAATACACCGTGTTACATGTATGCATGTGAAAACTGTTAAGGTTCTAGAAGGATCTATAACCGACTATAGTTGTCATTATTTTGTGTATTCTATATTACTATATCATTAGGATAATGACCATGTCAAGATAAGCATAGATTATGGTTTGGGTTTATCAACAAGTGTGTATATATATATGTTGTACATTGAACGTGAATAAGAACATACAGTTTTCCAATAGCATTTGCTCTCCTTTCATTGTAATCAGAGCGAGATTTTTTTAAACAATCTAAACACTTAAATTCGTAGTTCGAATTCTTTTCTTTCGTAGTTCGAAATCATCATCATGACTGAAACTTCAGAAAGTAAAGCTGTCGTTAAAATTCCACCTTCACCGTATGACCTGTCACCATCGGATAACCCTTGTACGACAATCTCACCAGTTTTGTTAACCGGTGACAATTATGCTGAGTGGGCAACGGAGTTGGAGAACGCTTTAACGGCGAAACAAAAGTCCTGCTTCATCAATGGCTCTCTAACAAAACCAGATGATACTCCCGACGAATTGGATCAATGGAACACCGTAAATTCCATGATCGTGGGTTGGATTAGGTCGTCTATTTCACCCAAGATCCGATCCACCGTTACATCCACATCGGATGCACACAAGTTGTGGGGTGATCTGATGAAACGTTTCTCGGTGGGAAACACCATTCGTGTGCATCAGCTTAAAGCTGATTTAGCTTTGTGCAAGCAAGATGGTTTGAGTGTCATGGACTACTATGGCAAGCTCTCGGTCAAGTGGGAAGAGTTGCTTAGTTACAAACCTATTCCCAAGTGTTCCTACTCTGCTCATGAGACGTATCTCAAAGAATACGAGGAAGAACGCGTTCATCAGTTTCTTATGGGTCTCGACGAGGTGAGATTCAGTAACGTGGTGACTAACATCATTGGATTAGATCCATTACCTGAGCTCAACATCGTATACCAGCAAGTTATACGAGAGGAGAGACGATTGGAGTCCACACGATCGGATTCAAGCCAAGGCGTTGTTGGCTTTGTAGCTAAATCAGACCAACGAAATTTCGACATGGCAGATATGAGTGGATCAATTGCGGCTGTAGCACGGGCTCGTTCCACTTTGTCTTGTTCTCACTGTGGTTGCAGTGGCCATGAAAAGAAAGATTGTTGGCAGATAGTCGGATTTCCCGAGTGGTACACCGAAAAGAACCAAGGTGGAACTCAAGGTGGTCGCGGAAATCCTTCAGGAAGCCATGGAAGAGGAATGTCCGGGAGAGGTCGTGGTTCTTTTGGTGGTCGTGGAGCACAAGCATCGCATGTCTCAGCCTCATCCTCTGTACCAAATTTCACACCGGATCAATGGGCATCGTTAACAAAGCTTCTTGACCAGCAACGACCAAATCCCATACCTGATCGGTTGAATGGTAAGATTCAGACAAGTGAAGTTATTCTTGACACCGGATGCTCACATCATATGACAGGGGCGAAACAGTTGCTTACAAATTTGCTGACGGTAGTCAAGTATTTTCTACACAATGTGGTCGTTTAGTGTTATCACAAAAAATAACACTCGAGAATGTTTTACTCGTACCAAGTCTCAATTGCACTTTGTTGTCCGTTGCAAAATTATTGAAGCAAACTGGTTGTTTTGCTGTGTTAACTGATACATTGTTTGTATTACATGACCGTTTTACGAGGACCCTGATTGGAGTCGGTGAAGAACGGAATGGTGTTTATGTTTATCGGGATGTCACATTTGTTCGAGGAAACAAAGTGAAAGCTGCTGAAGATCCACGTCTGTGGCATCGACGTTTGGGGCATCCTTCTTTTGGTGTTTTGGGTTTTTTACCATTTGTTTCTAGTGTTTCAAGTTTTACCGATAAATTCGGGGGTTGTGAAATCTGTTTTCAGTCTAAGCAAACTCGAGAGGTTTTTCAATATACTTCTAATAAAGCTAAAAAATGTTTTGATTTAATCCATTGCGACCTTTGGGGTCCTTACCGTACACCATCTTCTTGTGGCGCAAGATATTTTCTCACCATAGTTGATGACCATTCTAGAGCAGTATGGATATACTTGCTTCTTGAAAAACGAGAAGTTAAAGACATGTTACCAAATTTCTTTGCCATGGTGCATAGACAATTCGGAAGGCAAGTAAAAGTCATTCGAAAGGATAACGGGACGGAGTTTACTTGCTTGTCTAAGTATTTCACCACACAAGGGTTCTTCATCAAACCTCATGTGTTGCTACGCCCCAACAAAACGGTCGAGTGGAGAGGAAGCATATGCGTATTCTAAATGTTGCTCGTTCTCTTCTCTTCCAAGCAAGCTTACCCACAAAATTTTGGGGGTGAAAGTGTTCTTGCGGCTGCGCATATAATTAACCGGACACCGTCGAGTGTGTTACAAGGTAAAACTCCGTATGAGTTGCTCTTTGGTGCACCTCCCTCTTATGACACAGTCAAGGTTTTTGGATGTCTCAGTTTTGCTCATCGAGCTTCAAGAGACAAAGATAAGTTCAGACAACGTACTCGAAAATATATTTTCGTTGGCTATTCCTATGGGAAGAAGGTATGGAAGTTGTATGATCTTCAAACACACAAGTTTTTTGAGTCACGGGATGTTAGTTTTCAAGAAGATTCATTCCCATATGAAGAACAAGCCAAGGAGTCTGTTCAGCCAGTTGTACTTCCGCTTGCTACTGATTTTTGTCTTGACGAGCAAACAGAGGAAGTGAATGCGGCTTCCCAACTGTCCCTCCTCCCTCCTCTCCTCCGTCTGCTAAGAGTCTGAGTCCTCCTGTACAAGACACCGCCACGGTTCCCGCGACAGAGGAAGAACTCGTGACTCCCACTAATGATCACGCTCCTGAAACAGAACAGGACACCGAAATAGAGGACCCTGTTCAGTTGGGAAGGGGTCATCGTCCATCCATTCCATCTGTTAAGCTTCGCGATTATGTAACCTACAATACAGTGTGCTACTCCGATAAACATAACACTCCATTGCCATTCATTCCCACTACTTCATCAGGCGACTCGACTATGGTTCAAGGTATTACAAACTCTTCACTTTATCCTCTTGAATACTATATTTGTGATGATGAGTTTTCTGCACGCCATCAAGTGTTCTTGGCAGCAGTCACAGCTGGATTTGAGCCAAAATCTTACAAATAAACGGTTTTAGACGAGCATTTGAACAAAGCAATGGGTTGTGAGATGCGTTCTCTTGAGGATGCTGGTACGTTTGAGATAACTGATTTACCGGCAGGCAAGGTGGCTCTTGCGAATAAATGGGTTTACAAGTTGAAATATAATGCAGATGGTAGTATCGAAAGACACAAAGCGAGGCTAGTAGTGTGTGGAAATCGTCAAGTCGAGGGAGAAGACTATGACGAAACATTTTCACCAGTTGCAAAGATGAACACCGTGCGTACATTATTTAAGGTAGCTGCGGCTAGAGGATGGGAAATCCATCAAATGGACGTCCACAACGCTTTCCTCCATGGGGATCTCGAAGAGGAAGTGTATATGAAGCTACCACAAGGGTTTCGTGCCAGCTCTCCAAACAAAGTATGTCGCCTAAAGAAGTCGCTTTATGGTTTAAAGCAAGCTCCACGGTGTTGGTTTTCCAAGTTGTCACAAGCTTTGCTTGCTTTCGGTTTAAGCAATCATACTTGGACTATTCTCTCTTTACATACATCACATGTGATATATGTCTGCGTGTACTTGTATACGTGGATGATTTGATCGTTTATTGCAGTGATTTGACCATGTTAACAAAGTTTAAAGCTTATCTGAGCAAATGCTTTCATATGAAAGATCTTGGGAAAGCTAAGTATTTTCTTGGCATCGAAGTTGCTCGAGGACCTTTGGGGATCTTTTTATCTCAACGTAAGTATGCATTAGACTTGCTTACAGAGGCTGGTATGCTAGGTTGTAAGCCATTGTCTCTTCCCGTCGAGCAGAATCATAAGTTACTCGATGATACAGGTCCAATGTTTAAGGATCCTTCTCGGTTTCGAAGGTTGGTTGGTAAGCTGGTCTATCTTACCAATACACGTCCGGATTTGACATATGCGGTGCATGTTCTTTCTCAAATTATGCATGCGCCAAGAGAGGGGCATTGGGATGCCGTGGTACGAGTTCTTCGGTATCTTAAGGGTACACCGGGTCAAGGGATAATGTTATCAGTTGATGGTCATTTGCGTGTCTAAATATATTGTGACTCCGATTGGTCATCGTGTGTCCGGTGTCACGCAGATCGTTAACGGCATTTGTTGTTCATTTGGGTGGTTCCCCTATTGCCTGGAAGACAAAGAAACAAGATACAGTGTTCCACTCTTCGACTGAAGCATAATATTGGGCAATGTCAGAGGCTTACGAGAACTCAAGTGGTTAAAGAAGTTGTTGGTTGATCTTGGTATACAAATAGGTGGTCCAATGGATATGTTTTGTGATAGTCAATCAACAATAAACATTGCTAAAAATCCGGTTTTTCATGAACGAACCAAGCATGTTGAAAATGATTGTCGTAGTGTTCGTGATACCGTTCGGGATCGTCGTATTGTGACCAAGCATGTTCGTACGACTGAGCAAGTAGCTGATGTTCTTACCAAGGCTTTAGGTTGATCGAGTTTTGATTACTTATTGTCCAAGTTGGGCGTTTGCGACCTCCACGCACCAACTTGAGGGGGGGGGGGGGGGGGGTGTTAAGGTTTTAGAAAGATCTAATGATAAAATCTTCCTTCCGATAGTTTTCTAATGCTCAAGTGAAAAATAAACCATATGACTAGTTGGAAAACGAAATACAATCATACATTTTTCAAAATAATGTACGTTATACACTTATACCGCTGTTGCTACACATAATTCATATTTTTTTGAATACAGATGGAATGGTTCAACCGCACCAAACCGCACTTTATTGGTTTGATTGAAAGTTGCGGTTCATAGCCATCCACCAGTATGATTGCCTGCTGCGCAGTGCACAACATCGATTATAGATAACCACTCAAAAGAAAACACGTCAACGCCCGTGGAGAAAAGGAAAGTTGCTTCCTTGGATCTTAATCATCCTCTGTGAAACCCAAAACGCGCAAGAACAAAGGCCTCTCTTCTTTAGATTTCCTTAAATTTTTCGTTTCCCACTGATCTACCACATCGCAACTCCTCAGGTATTTCGAAATCCGAATCTTCCTCGTAGTTTAATTGCTGAAAATTATCGATCGATCGGTTCTTAATTAGGGTTAAATTTCTTATTTTTCGAGAAATCTGTAGTGACTTGTGATTGTGTTGATTCGAGAAGAAGAGATCGAAGTGGGTTTCCTCGTCGCGAGTGATTTCAAGCAAAGTATCATCGAACCATGATGAATCGTCTATTTGGGAAACCCAAGCAGGAGTCTAATGCTCTCCAAACATTGGACAAGCTTAACGAGGTATCTCCCGATTTCACTTCACTTTAGATTGAATTGGGTTTTTCTGGATTTCGTATCCAAGTTTTGTTTATGTTCCTTCAATTTCTGCACTTTTCAATTGTTGTTTGCTTATTGTTTACTGCAGACTCTTGAGATGCTAGAGAAAAAGGAGAAAGTACTTCTGAAGAAGGCTGGACAAGAGGTTGAGAAGGCCAAAGAATACACCCGTGCTAAGAACAAACGCGGTACAACTGTGACTTTATTATGTACAATCTTAAGCTTTGTTGTGTGTTGTTATTACTCGAGTACTTAGCTGTATCGATCTTGTGCAGCGGCTATACAGTGTTTGAAGAGGAAGAGGTTATATGAGCAACAAGTAGAACAGCTTGGCAATTTCCAGCTGCGTATACATGATCAAGTGAGTTTTTTTTTTAATTGCTGTCCTGCTTAGTTTGCTAATTGTAGCATTAATAGATGAATTCATTTGAATCGCATCTCTCTTTTCATACAGATGATTATGTTAGAAGGCGCGAAAGCAACAACAGAAACCGTAGATGCTTTGAGGAGCGGCGCTTCTGCAATGAAAGCAATGCAGAAAGCAACGTAAGTGTTTATCGAGCCGAGTCTTTTTCAGTTTTCTATTTGCCTTTTGGGATTACTTGAATGCATTAATGTTTCTACTTCTAACTCGAAAACACACTGTTTTGTAGAAATATTGATGACGTGGACAAGACCATGGACGAGATCAATGAGCAAACCGAGAACATGAAACAGATCCAAGAAGCATTGTCAACTCCAATCGGGTCGGCAGCTGATTTTGATGAGGTAACTTTCTTGTAACCTTTCTGGTGATATTCTTCAGCTAATGATCTTTGTCTAAGTAAACTTCTTTTTGGTAGGATGAGCTTGAAGCAGAGCTTGAAGAACTAGAAGGTGCCGAACTTGAAGAGCAACTTCTTCAGCCGACAACTCCATTGCCTTCAGTTCCCGTGCATGGTGGGCGTCAACCCGTCCGTCCTGCTGCTCAGAAGCAGCGAACCGCTGAGGAAGACGAACTCGCTGCATTACAGGCTGAGATGGCCCTCTAAGGTCACTTCACTTGTCTTATCTATAATCAAAACAAATCAATCATTTTTTTTGTGTTTATATGATAGGCAAATTGAATTATAAACATTTTCAATTGTTCAATTTTTACAAAGTGCAAATGTAGACTAATTAATTACTTTTGCTAACGACTTGGTTTAAGCGCAGGTTATTCACACCTCAGCGAGCAGACCTGTATGCATTGATAAAAGAAGAACAGACGATGTATATAAGGATCCAAGTCAAATTTGAATCGGAGCGAAACTTTTAATAAATCTTTATATTGCATTATGAGTGTTCTTCATATAGTTGTCTTTTGTATCTTTTGACACTTGGTAATCTACTGGGTTACCTACTTGGTACTTAATTCTACTCCTCTCTTATTCACTTTAGCCTTGTTCAAATGTACACGTACATGTATGGTCAACATTACGTTTGACTTCCCCATACGTAAACGGGAAAAGTCATGCCGTTTTCATATCGAGTAACTGAACTCCGTGTCGTCTTTTAAGATTTTAATCCCATACTCTTGTAGTCTTGTTTGTTAGGAAAAACGGAGAAGAAATGGATTATTGTTAGAAAGCGAGGGATAAAAGCCCGCCCAAGTTTTCGAGGCTTCCAGAACAATTTTCGAAAGAGAAGAGAGAGAGAGAGAGGTGTAGCAGAGCTTGACATTCTTTGGATTGAATCGCCAGGAACAACGGATTACGATGGTAATTTACTCTAGACGATCGTTCTATTCTACTTCCGATTTGTGATTTGTGATTTGTGAATTGATTTCTGTGATTTTTTGAATTTTTCTGAGAAGATCGAGTAATTCTTCGCGATTCTGTGAACAATAGCTTAATTTGTGTTTCTTCCAATGCTAGCGAGAGAATTTCTGATGTTTGATTCGACCTATTTGTTTGCAATTCCGATCTGTTTCCTCTTAGCGAAACCGGATTCAAAACGGTCCTAGTCTGGGTTGATATCACTGTTTCTTCCGTTGCTGGTGGTGTATTTCTCTGAGGAATTTCCTCCAACACTTGGTTTGCACATGGCGGATCGGCTATGCATTCATCTGCTAGTCCTTTGAGATCAGTGTAGTCGTTGAACTGATTGTTTAGATTTGATTGTTGTTACATCGTTTGTTGGATTTCTTCATTCAAACTCTCAAGTTTATTTTTCTTCAACTAAATCGCTGCTTGATAATATTCAGTCAAAGAAACGTGGGCTTTCGTTGGAGGAGAAGCGGGAGAAGATGCTTCAGATATTTTATCAGTCTCAAGACTTCTTCCTGGTCAACACTTTTTTTCACTACTTGTTCATTTTGGACGCTTTTTGAATCAAGTGATCTGATATCTACAACAGTCAAGTACCTATGCTGCTTAAAAGTTTGCTAATGGGTCTCTACTTCTGTAAAAATAATTCAGCTAAAGGAACTTGAGAAGATGGGGCCTAAGAGAGGTGTTATTAGTCAGTCTGTGAAAGATGTTATTCAGAGTTTAGTCGATGATGATCTTGTTGCCAGAGATAAGATTGGAATTTCTGTGAGTTACTAGTATTTCTATGTTGAATCCTTCCACAAATTATTTGCATTTGTTGCCATATAGTCCTTGTTGCTGTTATATATTCTTTGACAATGTTCATTACTATGTAAATGAAGATCTACTTTTGGAGTCTTCCTAGCTGTGCTGGCAACCAAGTGAGCCACCATTCTTCTTGATAAGACATTTTTAATTTAAGTATAACGAAACTAATAGATTCGGATCTCATGCTTCAACTATTCTGAATGAACAGCTTAGGAGTATTCGCCAGAAACTTGAATCTGATCTGCAGGGTAGTAATAAAAGGCTGGCAGAACTTGTGGATCAGTGCGATGCCCTAAAGAAAGGGAGGGAAGAATCAGTAAGTAATTTTTTTAAGTATTGCTAAATTAAAGCTTGAAAAAGCATAAATGCTCTTTTCACCAGAAATGATGTGTTCTCGCTGTAGGAGGAACGGACAGAGGCCTTGGCGCAACTTAAAGAAATTGAAAATAAATACAAAGAGCTGAAGGTCAGACTACATAGACTATCTTTTTGCATAGAGGTATTCACAAGCTTAGCGAGTCGCTAACAGTTTCTTCTTCTTATGCAGAGCGAGATGGTACAATTTGCTGACAATGATCCTGCTACCTTAGAGGCAATGAGTAAGTAGTGCAAAACATGTTACTTTTTCTTCCTGTTCTTCATGGAAGCAGAAATAAGAACAAATCATGTGCTTTACTAGTTGTATCAGTGTGTATATTTCTTCTAATTTTGACAGGGAATGCAATTGAAGTTGCTCATCAATCGGCTAACAGATGGACAGGTTTTTTCATATCTAAAACAGCGTTTTCAGTTTAAAAGTTTCACCACAGCCTAAATTGTAATTCTATCAAACTTACTCAGATAACATCTTCACATTGCGACAATGGTGTTCAAACAACTTCCCCCAGGCCAAGGAACAGCTGGAACATCTTTACACGGAGGTATCTTTTCACCTAAAATGCTACCAATTTCAGATTTCACATTGTCTTCTTACATCAAAGAGATACTTAATCAGACTGGTAATTTACAGGCGGGAATCACTGATGACTTTGATTACCTAGAGCTATCTTCACTCCCTTTGAGCTCATCCCGTGATCCTGATACTCCGAAGCTTACTCCAAAGCTTACTCCAAAGCTGCTACTAGATGATGAAGCGTAGTTCTAATACTCCTCACCATAACAGTTAAAAGAGACTATAGCTTCAATCAAACTCTTTTAAATCACCATCCTTTAAATTTCGGGTTCTTTATCATTAGTCCTAAATGTTGCAACGTTCTTGTAATTGTATGTGACCCAATAACTCTTTCACCACAATGTTGTGGCCGTCTATCTATCATTCTATGTCCATTGTTGGCTATGTCTTGTGTCTTTTGTTATAAGATTTTTATTTGGAGTTAAATATCATGGTTAGTTGTTGACCCATTGGTAATTTCTACAGCTGTATAGCAATTTTTTAATTATTCCTTGGCCGCTTTTTTTCAGTCGTGTGCAGCACTTAGATTATACAGAAAAGGAAATAGAGCGTAGACTTTTGTACTTTTGTGTTTCTGTGTTATCTTAATCGCAGGTTGTCTGTTTTTCTGGCGATGATGAGCTGAGCTTTTCAAAAAGGTGAACACAATGGAAGCTCACTCTGTTTTTCTCATCCTTTTTGGCGTCATTGCCACTGCCATTGTGGTTCATGGCCAAGGCCAAGCAGGTCCGTGTGTCTCATTTTAGCTTAATTTCCTCATTTTGTGTCTGTTTTGATTTGAAAATGAACCATCATTTACTAGAAATTTGAAGTTATGATATTGTTTTGTTGATATTACAGTACGAAGTTTCTTTAGATCATTGGTTGCATTTTGGCCAGAACTGCATTCTGATCATTGGTCCATTTCTTTTTCTAAGATTTGAATACTCTAGGGTCTAAATTTGGTAGATTTTAAACCGGTCATGGAATCTTGATCAAATGTTATAGAATTAATCAAGATGTTTACATTCTTGTTCTGATCCAGGTTTCATCAGCGTAGATTGTGGCGGACCCCCTAATATAAACTATGTAGACACTGATACTGGTATCAGTTACACATGGGATACACCTTTCATAGACACAGGAGTAAATGTGAACGTCTCTGAAGAATATGGTTACCCGAAAAACCCGGTTTTGCCGTTCCCGCTTGCTGATGTCAGATCTTTCCCTCTAGGAACCAGGAACTGTTACACGCTAATCCCTTCCGATGGAAAAGGGAATCTTTATCTCATCAGAGCTACGTTTATGTACGGAAACTACGATGGTAAAAATGCTTTGCCTGAGTTTGATCTCTATGTAAACGTGAATTTCTGGTCCTCGGTTAAATTCAGAAATGCTTCTGAGAACGTCATCAAGGAGACCCTCAGCTTTGCAGAGTCAGAGACAATACATGTTTGTCTTGTGAACAAAGGTAAAGGAACTCCTTTCATTTCAGCCTTGGAGCTCCGGCCAATGAACAGCTCAATCTACGGTACTGAATTTGGAAGAAATGTCTCATTGGTACTCTATCAAAGACTGGACACAGGGTATTTGAATGGAACAGGACGGTACCAAAACGATATATATGATCGTATTTGGTCTCCGTACACTCCAGCCTCTTGGAATTCAACCACGACAACTGGGTATCTTGATATTTTTCAGAGCGGTTATAGGCCACCAGATCAAGTAATTAAGTCAGCTGCTTCACCGAAAAGCGATGATGAACCATTGGAATTGTCGTGGACATCAGACGATCCAGATGCTCGGTTCTACGCCTATCTTTATTTTGCAGAACTCGAAAATGTTAAGAGGAATGAGAGCAGAAAAATCAAGATATTTTGGAATGGGTCGCCTGTTTCAGGAACGTTCATTCCCTCTTCCGAGTATTCGATGACATTGTCTAATTCACGAGCTTTCACCGGGAAAGATCATTGGATTTCTGTCCAGAAGGCCTCAGATTCAACACTTGCACCAATACTTAATGCCATCGAGATTTTTACAGCACTATCTCTCGATGAAGTTTCTACCACAATTGAAGATGGTGTGTTAATAATCTCTTTGTTAGTCGGTTACCTATGTTCTGTAACCTTGATCTCTACTGAGACTCACACTTTTCATTTTCTCCTTTTTAATGCAGTTCGCGCCATAGAAAGCATAAAATCAACGTATAAAGTTAAAAAGGTTTGGACCGGTGATCCTTGCTCCCCAAGACTGTTCCCTTGGGAAGGTATTGTATGCAGTTTCAACAATTCTAATCATCAAATCAAGTCCCTGTAAGTCAGACCGAACAGAACTTCAGTTTTATATTTCCCTCAAAAAGGGTTTTGCTGATGAGCTTGTTTCTGTTTTTTTTTTTTTTTGCTGCGAGAAGTAATCTTAGCTCAAGTGGGTTACAAGGACCAATAGCCTTTGCATTTAGAAATCTCTCCCTTCTTGAGTCATTGTCAGTATACCTCAAACCACACATACACACTTTCCACCGTTTTATTCACATTTAACTATAAGAGAGGTGTGCATTTTTATCTCAGGGATTTATCAAACAACAACCTAAAAGGAATTGTGCCGGAGTTTTTGGCTGATCTAAAACAATTGAAGTTCCTGTGAGTTGAGCAAATAGAGACTAAGTTTGAGTCTATACTGACAGACAATCATTATTTATTTTGTGTCTCGCATTTTATTTGTGTCACAGGAATTTGAAAGGAAATAATTTGACTGGGTTTATCCCAAAATCTCTTAGGAAAAGAGCAATGGCTGGTGTACTAGCACTGAGGTACATTTTCTTGTCCAAACCCCAGAACCGTAGTCATTTTTCAAAGATAATCCGTGTCTCTTCCATTATCTGAAGCTTGTTGATCTCCTCTCTGGTTCCAGTGTGGATGAACAAAACATATGTCACTCACGTTCATGTCGGGACGGGAACAGAATCGTCGTGCCGATAGTTGTATCCTTATTATTGATCATTCTCATTGTCGCCTTGGTTATCATTTGCATCATGCGAAGGGAAAGAAAAATAGGTAAGACGGTTGGTCTCTTACTTCAATTTTCACGGTCAATATTGTTTTGGCTGAAAGAAAACGAGGGTTTAATTTCCTAGAGTATTCAGGAGCCTATTCAGGACCACTTCTGCCATCAGGGAAGAGAAGGTTCACGTATAGTGAAGTCTCTAGCATTACAAACAACTTCAATAAAGTGATTGGTAAAGGAGGGTTTGGTATAGTCTACCTCGGTTCCCTCGAAGATGGGACTGAAATTGCTGTCAAGATGATCAACGATTCTTCATTTGATAAATCTAAAGGATCATCATCTTCATCATCCAAAGTTTCCAAAGAATTCCAAGTTGAGGTAATCTTAAGAACCCCCAAAACATTAGAAATCATGCAACAGATACCTTTTGACATTGTTTTATGGTTTGCTGAAATGTAAAATGTTTTGCAGGCGGAGCTTCTTTTGACAGTCCATCACCGGAACTTAGCTTCGTTTGTTGGATACTGCGATGATGGTCGCAGTATGGCTCTCATCTACGAGTACATGGCCAATGGCAACTTGCAAGATTTTCTTTCAAGTGATAATGCAGAGGATCTTAGCTGGGAAAAGAGACTCCACATAGCCATAGACTCTGCACAAGGTTGGTCCAGTTTTCGACATCTTTCTTGGATTTTCCAAAGCTATAAACCGATATATCAAATCCGATTTAGTATGTTTCAGTTCTGAAACCGGATTTTTCTTTTTCCGCCTTTTTCAGGATTGGAGTATTTGCACCATGGATGCAGGCCACCAATAATACACCGAGACGTTAAAACAGCAAACATTCTATTGAACGATAACTTGGAAGCCAAGATTGCTGATTTCGGTCTTTCCAAGGTCTTCCCTGAGGACGATCTCAGCCACGTCATGACTGCCGTCATGGGCACTCCGGGCTACGTCGATCCCGAGTACGTTCCCTTTAACACATGCCCGATTTGATCGAATTAAAATTCCACTTGGGATAAGATAAATCACACTTTTGGTGTTCTGTAACAGGTACTACAACACGTTTAAGCTAAACGAGAAGAGCGACGTATACAGTTTCGGGATCGTCCTCCTTGAGATCATAACCGGACGGAGATCAATCATGAAAACCGACGACGGAGACAAAATGAACGTTGTACACTTCGTGGAGCCTTTCCTCGAAATCGGAGATATAGACGGTGTCGTGGACGCACGGCTTAACGGCGAGTTCTCCGCAAACTCGGCATGGAAATATGTAGAAGTGGCAATGTCATGCGTTAAAGACAGAGGAGTGAACAGGCCATCAACGAACCAGATCGTGTCTGATCTGAAACAGTGCTTAGCCGCGGAGCTAGCTCGTGAGAAGACACCGAGCCAAAATGAGAAGAAGGAAGTAGTGAAAGAGAAGTACAAGAAGACTCCGGTTCAGAATTATAACAGCAATGAATTTAATAGCACGTCTGGATCGGTTTCGCTTACTTTTGGAGATTACAATACGTTTGGCCCAACGGCAAGGTAGTGAGAAATAATAAATCAAGGTTTGTGACTTGATCATTTATGCTCTCTTTTTAAAAAAAAAATTATTCGTGTTTATTTTTGAGGTGTTTTATCAAAAAGATTATATTCGATTTGACTTAAAGATATTCTTGTTTTCTTTTTTTGTTGGTTTAAAGATTCATTTGATTTTTTAAAAGAAAACTTGTAACCGCGAAATCAATAATTGTAAGGGAAATGAATTTTGTATATGCTTTTGTTTTGTTTGTGGTGATATGATGACGTATTTAACAATTAGACGAAAATAATTTTATCTAATACTTTGAAGAAGTTTGGTCTATAAAATAAAGGGAAATTTGCAAAGGGGTAATTTGTTGAGTAACACGATTTTGAATAATAATTAGTGTATTAGCTATGTAATAAAATTAATAGAGAGAGTAGCACATGGATATGTGCATTTACAATTCCATCCTTCACACATGAGAAAGAAAATAAGCATGGGTCATATTCTTCTACTCCGATCAACTTCTTCACCGGACACATCTCGATTGGTTCAACCTCAAACTCTGTTTCTTCGTTGATGTTGTATCTTAAAACAGAGGTCGGAGAACAGAGACTCAGCCGTGACCCTAAACCGGAATTACAACTGGAAACCGTTTCAAGATCAATAAAAACCGGAACTTTCTTCTCCTCCGGCGACGGAGACGGGAGAGACGTAAGAGAGTTTATTTTTGTTTTATGTCCTCTGAGATGAATCGCAGCTGGGTCATAAACCATAGCAGCTTTTCCACCGTAACAAAAGTCCCTAACCAAACCCGAGTCTTACTCACTGGATCTCTAATCTCCGCCGCAAATTTCCCCCACGGTCTCTATCTCACTCCTCTGTATTTCTTCACCGGTGGTGACATGTCATCACAACCACCACCTTTCTACGCCTTAGACCTACCTTTCCTCACCGGACTCCACATATTTTTTCACTTTCCGAGTTTGAGCCACCGTGACATCATCATCGTCGCTTGATGAGTCAGTAGCATAAGGATTAGTGACTGTGATTCGAACCACTCGTGGAGAATCGTTACATGGTTTTACTTTCACGTTAGTCACCGTTCGATGCTCAGTGAGTGCGTGTGGTTACTGTAACTATTATTTCTCAGATGTTGACAAGACGAAGACGTCTTCGTTGAATGTGTTTGTTACTGAAGACAAATTCGTCCAAAATACATAATATACAAAGAGAGTTGAGGTGCACAGTAAAATGAGTTACTCTGTCAATTATAATTTTTTTTTGTGTCATTGCCTCCAATTCCCCAATTTGTAAATGCCTTTATACGCAGGTTTCTTCTTTTTGACATTACGCTCGAGTTTGTGGGCTAATCATCCTACGCAAATCTATTAAATTCGCTGATTATAGATTTGGCCGTTTCCCTATATAACAACATCTGTCTGTACATTCATATTGTTATCGTGTTTTATGGAGAATAAATTATTTATCATGTAAAATTAATATAATTTTAGTTAAATAAATTTTGTTATGAATAAAGAAGAGATGGAAATAAAATTTATATTTGTTATATTGTTGTTGTGTATTTACAAGAGAGAATGATCATCTTTTATAAGGAGAATACAAAGGTAGTAACATACATGAATTTACTATAAGATTATGCTACTTGTATGAGATGTTACTTGATTGACATCCACCAATGGCTCCCCATTAAAAAACCTTACTAGGAAAACCATGCATAAGGAAAAAAGAGTACAACGCGCATCTACTCTCCCAAATGAGTCTATCGCTCAAGATCTTTGAGACACGCATTCTAATACAGTGAACTAACTTCTTGAAGATAGCAGCTCGAAGTGCTTTTGTAATAAATTTGCTAAATTTTCACTTGAACGAATTTGTAAGACACGTACATCGCCATTCTTCTGCAGTTCATGGGTGAAGAAGAATTTTGGTAGAATGTGTTTCGTTCTATCATCTTTAATGTATTCTTCTTTGAGTTGTGCGATGCATGCTGCATAATCCTCATACATCACCTTTGGGGCTTCATTGCTTGTAGATATACCACAATCTTCTCGTATGTGTTCGATTACAGATCTTAACCATACACACGCGCAACTAGATTCGTGGATAGCTAAAATCTCTGCATGGTTAGAAGAAGTGGTTGCGATGGTTTGCTTCATCAAACGTCAAGAATTGACAGTACCACCACATGTGAACATATCTTGGTTTTGACCGAGCATTATGTGGATCGGATAAAACCATGCATCTGCGAAACCAATTAAATCTTCTTTGGACATATTATAATATAATAGACCCATATCTGTTGTACCTTGGAGATAACAAAATATGTGTTTAATCCCATTCCAATGCCTTTGAGTTGGACATGAGATAAATCTAGCGAACAAATTTACTAGAAAAGGATATATCGAGTCTTGTACGACTAACAAGGTACATCAATGCTCCTATTGCACTTAAGTATGGTACTTAAGGACCAAAAATTTCTTCATCATTTTTCCTCGGAGGAAATGGATCATTTTCCACATAAGTGATCTTACAACCATATGACTACTTAATGAGTGTGCTTGATCCATATAAACCTTTTACACATTTTTTCAGTGTATGTCGTTTGATGCACTTAGATTCCACTCTTTAGATGCTCAATTTGCAATCCTAAGAATTTTTTTGTCTTTCCAAGATCTTTCATTTCAAATTCCTTTTTGAAATATTTTACTGTATGTGAAATGAGTTCTGATGATGTTAAAACTTCAACATACACTGCAATTATAACAAATCCTTGCTCAAATCTTTTTATAAAGATGCATGGACTAACAAGATCATTCTTGTAGTCTTCTCTTAATAAGCACTCACTTATACGATGATACCACATACCACCTCATTGTTTTAATCCATAAAGTGATCGATTTAACTTTATGCAATAAATTTCCCGAGAACTAGATTTTGCTGTTTCTACGAGTTTAAATCCTTCTGCGACTTTCATGTAAATATCATTGTCCCGTGGTCCATATAAGTAAGCTATGACTACATCCATTAGGCGTAAATCAAGTCTTTCTCTTATTGACTAACTAATAAGGAACCTGAAAGTAGTTGCATACACCATAGGAGAAGATGTCTCCTCATAATCAATTCTAGGTATTTTTGAGAATCCTTGTGCAACCAAACGTAATTTGCATCTCACAATTTCACCACTTTCATTCTTCTTTTCCCACAA
The DNA here is from genome assembly GCA_900128785.1 of Arabis alpina. NCBI lineage: Eukaryota > Viridiplantae > Streptophyta > Magnoliopsida > Brassicales > Brassicaceae > Arabis > Arabis alpina. The sequence goes on along the minus strand of LT669794.1, from coordinate 16,628,082 downwards.
AGATCCATCCCTTTGTCACGTTTTGTTCACCTGCATTACGGCCAAAGAAACCTGGGAACATTCAAATATTCCACTTCCACCGTCGGGCTTCTCCACCAACTCAGTGAATCTAAATGTTCATCATCTCCTGGTCCACGGTAGTAAACAATCCCTACTATATTCCACTCTTTTAAGCTTCCCATGGTCCTATAGCATTTGTGGAAAGTTTGGAATGCTCTAGCCTTCGAGAATACAAGATACTTGCTCCACAAGCAATTCTGGAAAAAGTTAATGAGGATGCAACTTTGTTGCTACAACCTCTTACCGCACCAAGTCTCTCCACATATTGCGCCTGGTCCTAATCAGCTTCGGGATCAGTCAAGTTGAACATTGGTGTGCAACGAGTGGTGATGGTGGTGTGTCTTGGATAGCTCGTGATACCACTGGCAAAACTCTGTTTCATAGCTGGAGATCTTATGCTAATTTGAGCTCTCAGATGGAAACAGAGTTGTGTGGGTTCATTTGGTCAACTGAGGCTGCGATAAATCTCAAGTTTCTTAGAGTAGTTTTTGAAGCTCACTTTAGTCAAACTCGAGAGGCTCTCCTCAATTCACATATCTTCCCACTGTATCGAGGGTTAATGGACCGTATCATGCTTATGCTTCAGCCCTTTTATAGTTGGGGTCTAGCGTCTACACCTTTATCCTGCAATCATATCACTCAAGCCGTGCCAATAAGCGTTATTGTTGAGGGAATGGGTGATGTCGGATTGAGCAACACTCCGAGATCGTTCCAAAGAATAGAGGAATTAGGTTTAAGCGTAAAATCACCAAGAAAATAAGAGCTCAAAATTATGTGTATAGAGTTCTCTATACAGATCGTCTTTCTTATCATAGATATAAACTATGAGACGATTTATATGTTATAGCTGTGCCCTGTGAGAAGCTGCCTACGTACCCTTTAGAATAGGGATCAAGCCATTCGTAGTTCATGTTCATAACATTCGTTATTACTCGTTTACCGAGTTAGGTCTTTATAACATTCATTATTACTCGTTTACCAAGTTAGGTCATTGATCTAGATAGCTAGGCATATAGTCAGCTAGGCAGATAAACACCTAGGCAGATAGTCAGCTAGGCAGATAGACAGCTAGGCATGTAGGCAGCTAGGCGGGTAGGCAGCTAAGTCACAAAGGTGATGAGTTATGCCTTCATAGGCAAGTCACAAAGGTGATGAGTTATGCCTTTATAGGCAAGTCATAAAGGTGATGAGTTATGCCTTTATAGGCAAGTCACATACTTGATGAGTTTAGTTCTTCGAGAACATGCGTTACTGGAAACGCGATCGAGGATGCTACATACCTCAGCTGTACAATCCGAAGCCTGGTCTGGAAGCTAGAGAGAGAGATCTTTCCAACAGTATGTAAATCGTTACCTGGCCCGTTGTGGTTCTTTGTGGACGAAGGTACGAAGTTGGCTCCTTGGAACTTCGTATCCTTCTTCTCTGGTCTCAGAAAATTGAGCATAACTTTCGAACAGTAATATAAAATTACGTTCTGGTTTCTCCTGTAGCTTCGTATGGCTGTCTTCTATTTGTGTATCAAATATAAAGACTTTCGGAGTTGATCTGCTACCTCGTTTGTGCCGTCTACTAGAACATGACGAATCTGTCTTGAGAGGTGTTTCTAGGTCTTGAATCCAATTATGGATCCAGGGTGGAGGTGGATTTCTGAATGAATGTGAATATATCCTCTAGGAGAAGAACATCATGTATTTATACAAGATGTTAAGACGGTGGAATCAACTCTAAGAGATATGGAAAATCTCCTAAAAAATAAAAGGAAAATATACGTAATTCTAAGTAATTCCTTTTATCCAAACTAACTCTTCCTTTTCCTCCGATTCACCAAGGTCGGTCACTTATGTTCTTGGGCCAATATCTTAATAAGCCCTCGCTGGACTATTCTTCATACTTCTTGATGAAGCTCCGAGTTGGTCCATGATCCGAAATGATCCGGTTCGGATCATGGTACGGGTGCTAAACCCGGTACCACCAACTAGTCCCCCCCTCAGTTCGTCGAATCTTGGTCAAGTTTGATGAATTTAGAAGAGAAATATCAACTCGGAGTAGATTGAGATTAACCTCGATGAGAAAATGAAAGTCTCTTGCAATATGAGATGTAAAGCGCATTTGAACGCGAGATGATTTCAACTCATGTTGTTTCGAGCATTCTGATATGCGAGTATCCGAGGCGGACTCGGCTTAAGGAAGTGCGAGTGTTCACTCGACTTTTGTTCGACAATTTAGTCGGTGAGCTCCTCAGTGATGAACTATTTAGTTCGACGATCTGACGAGTCATAATGGAATAAGCTGGCAAACAATTTAGTTCGAGGAGCTGAGAAGTTGTAAAGAGAATGAGCTGGCGAACAGTTTAGTTCGAGGAGCTGAGAAGCTGTGAAGCGATGAGCTGGTCAGTGAAGAAATATTCAGTTCGACGAGCTGACGAGTTGGCGAACAGTTTAGTTTGACGAGCTGAGAAGCTGTTAAGCGACGAGTTGACGAGCTGGCGAACAGTTTAGTTCGACGAGCTGCCAAGCTGGTCAGTGACGAACTGTTCAGTTCGACGAGTTAACGAGCTGGGAACTGATGCAAAACTTAGGTTTTGGCTTATACTTATTTTATATGAGTTCAAACTCATTGGCACGAGCTTGGTGTTCGACTTTTGTATTATTGGCCTTTAAGACACTTAGGTTTCTTAAGCAACCTTTTTATTTTACTCTTTTGAAAGAGTTAGGATTTTTAGAGAATCCTGAATTATTGCGAGTTACAAAACTCAGTGTAAATAACACTTGGAGTTTCTTTCGTAGAACTCTTAATGGTTGCGAACTATGGAGCTCGGCTAAAATTTAATATTTTAAAATACGTAAAGTTTTTTTGCGATCTTATGGAAGATCGGCTTTTAGTGTTTCATTATACATAGAAGTTTTCTCTGCGATCTTATAGAAGATCGGCTTTTAGTATTTCATAATACTTAGAAGTTTTCTCTGCGATCTTATAGAAGATCGGTTTTTAGTATTTCATAATACTTAAAATTTATTTTGCGATCTTATGGAAGATCGGCTTTAAGTTTTTCATAATATTTACAAGTTTCTTTTGCGATCTTATGGAAGATCAGCTTTAAATATTTCATAATACTTTTAGTTCCTTTTGCGATCTTATGGAAGATGATCAGCTTTAAGTAATTCATAATACTTTAAAGCTTCTTTTGCGATCTTATGGAAAATCAGCTTTAAGTATTTCATAATACTTTAAAGTTTCTTTTGCGATCTTATGGAAGATCGGCTTTAAGTATTGCATAATACTTTAAAGTTTCTTTTGCGATCTTATGGAACATCGGCTTTAAGTATTTCAAAATACTTTAAAGTTTCTTTTGCGATCTTATAAGATCGGCTTTAAGTATTTCAAAATACTTTAAAGTTTCTTTTGCGATCTTATGGAAGAACGACTTTAAGTATTGCATAATACTTTAAAGTTTATTTTGCGATCTTATGGAAGATCAGCTTTAAGTATTTCGTAATACTTTAAAGTTTCTTTTGCGATATTATGGAAGATCGGCTTTAAGTATTTCATAATACTTTAAAGTTTCTTTTGCGATATTATGGAAGATCGGCTTTAAGTATTTCATAATACTTTAATGCAAATCGCGTGGCTTGACTGTATTAACACGTATCGCTTCTTAAGAAACTTAAATGATGGCAAGCTTTATGGAGTTTGGCTTACTTAAACACTTTAGGATTGCTTTTGTAAGAACCCTAAAGCGGTTGCGAGCTAAGAAGCTTGGCTTGAACACTAAGATTACTTTCACAAGACTCTTTAGTGGTTGCGAACTATGGAGTCCGGCTTATTAGAAGCAAGATTCCTCCAAGACTCTGCTGCTTACCAGCTCGGTGTCGGTTCTTAGAATCTGTACCTAGGTACGAGGCAAGCTCGGTTTGGAGTCTGAGAGTGCAAAGGACTAGTGCTTTGTGTAACACCCGTGAACCAATTTTGAGAAATTGGAAGGGTGTGTCGATCGACACTAGTAAGGTGTGTCGATCGAAAGGCGTGTTTTTGGCTTAAGGCCGGTTGGTATTCGAGTGACTGTAGATCGACACAGGTGGTGTGTGTCGATCAACAGGGTTTTAAGTGGTCGGTTTTCAGACTCGATTTAATCGGTCGGTTTACGTGTTGGTTTGGGAGAAACCCTAGGGTTTCGTATATATTCTGATTGGTCGTGTTTTTGAGAGGAAAAAGGTCAGAGAATCAGAGCTATTGTTCCCAAAGAGTTTTATCGTTTCTGGTGAGTTTGTGTGTTGTTGATTCGATTGGTTTGTGAAAGGAACCATTGTTGTGCGATTCGGAGTCGAGTGGAAGGTGGATTTCGTGGCTTTTAGTGGTGATCAAGGCTGATCTTGTTCTAGTCTCAATTCCATTGTTTTTCCAACCGAAAAGCTAAGGTGAGTGCGTGACCATGGCTTATGGGTCGATGGATCGTTAGGGATTCGTGGTGATAGGTTTGTGTGTATTGATAGATCTTGTGGTGGTTGATTGTGGCTATGATTGCTTGTTGTTGTGTTGTTGTTGATGTTTGTGCAGGTATTTTGTATTGGAGCAGATGAGGGATCGATCTGAGAGGATTATGATCAGTTCCCACGATTCTGCCAGGGGTCTGTCGAACGACACACATGAGGTGTATCGAACGACACCCCAGTATGAGATCTGTCAAACGACACACATGAGGTGTGTCGAACGACAGCCAGTTTAGAGTGTGACGATCGACACCTAGTGGTAGTGTCGATCAACATATGTCTGTTTGGGCTGTGTTGAGCCATTTGTTTGCTGTGTGATTTGTATGTTGCCTGAGCGGTCCATCGTGCCTGAGTGCGCAGTCGTAGATGAAATGACCTTCTAACTGGGTATTTATAATAATACTCACGCATCTCTTTTTCCCATGTGATACAGCTAAAGGCAAAGTGTGATCGTGGAATCATAGATACGAAGAGGAGGATGATCTGGGATCTCGGTTGTGTGGTTTATGTTATTTGTTGTTAAGAACTGCCATAGGTTGTTGGTGTGGTTATTGAATTGTTTGAATTGGTTATTGTCGAATGAATTATCTTGTTTAGTGAAATGTTTGGTTTAATTGATGATGTTGTTTTCCGCTGTTTCTTGTGTCGTTGCTTGGTTGTTTAGGATAGCATTTATGAGAATGCTAGTCCGAGACCAAGGGTTTAATGTTTAAAAAAAAAAAAAACGGGTCGGGTCGTTTCAGTTTGGTATCAGAGCCCTTACTGTTTTAGGACGGGGTAGAACGGCTAGGATTGTGATTTTGGTTAATTGCAATTCTATGGTTTGGAGGTTCCGGATCATCTTTCTTCGAGCCTTCAAAGAGATTCTACGGTAAGTGTGTTGTGTGTTTTATTTGTTGTTCTTTAGTGCTTAGCTTGTGTACTTTAGTAGTGCATGGTGTTGGCTAGAGGCGCTAGAGAGCGTGGCCTTGGTGGACGAGGTGGCCGTGGGGGCCGAGGTGGCTGTGGAGGTCAGGTTGGTGGTCGGGGACCAGTGAGTAAGTCGGTTAGGGATGTGGCTAAGGGTTCCACGTTTGAGACTGTGACAGATCCGTAGACATATCATGAGGGTCTGTGTATTAGTGTGAGTGCCAGTGGGAATGCCTATGTGAGAGCCAGTGTGAGGGCTGGTGGGACCAGTGCTGGTACTTGAGCTGGTGCTGGATTGGCTCGCTGTTCGGGTGCACCCGCAGGAGGAGTCCAGGTGACGAGATGATTGTTGACAGATCTGTTGCAGTAGTTGTTGTGGCGGGCACTAGTGAGTGAGTCTGTCGGGAGGGCGGCTCAGAGTGCTGCGCATGTGGCTGAGAATTATCCGTAGACGCTTCAAGACGGCTTTAGCGCCATTGAGACTGCCAGTGTGCAGCCAAGTGTGAGCGCCAGTGTGAGGGCTGGTGGGGATAGTGTGGTCCCAGGTTGGCTGTCGGGGGCCAGTATGGGTCCTCGTGAGGTTGGTAGTGCGGATGCGCCCGCGGGTGGGGCTCAAGGTCGAGATGATCGTCTGGTGGATTGGCTTCAGCAGTTTTGGGAGCGGTTACCGAGTGTGGTGCCAGTTAGGTGCGGCTGAGGGCTGCGGTTCCGTCTTATCTACGGTTAAGGGAACTGGTGCAGATGATTTGTATAGGATTCTTTGCGAGTGATGTGTTGCAGCTAGGAGGATTCATGCAGAGTTGGCCTGGGCGGACTTTTGGGTATAGTTTAATACCAAGTTCTTTCCTCAGGATGTTGCGGATCGTTTAGAGACGAGGTTTTTGGAACTGGATCTGGGAGAGAGATCAGTTCGTGGGTATGATTTGGAGTTTAACCGACTCCTGGTTTATGCTGGTTCATGCTAGTAGGAGCATGGAGGGCGAGGAGGCCCAAGATAAGAGGTTTTTGAGAGGACTTCCATCAGAATGAGGACACGGTACGGAGTGTCCATGTATGCTACGAGAGCATAGTTGGTTGAGACTGCTGGATGCGTTGAGGAGGTCATGGGGGAGCAGGCTGTGGTGGTTAGCCCAGTTGTTCAGTTTATGAGGCCTCAACAACAGGTAGTACCTGGCAAGGCGGCAAGCCTATGCAGAGACAAAAGAGGAAGTGGGAGGATACTTCCGGGTTGAGGTAGAGTGCCCGAGGATGCTTCGGGTGGGGAAGCATGGGTCATAGTTGGCGAGCTTGTTAGGTTTCTTAGCACATGGGAGTTGTGTGGAGACCTTGGTAGTAGGCAGTAGTGAATTCCATGTGTTGTTGGATTATGGAGCATGATTGCTTCCTTACTCCGGAGCGTGCTGAGTAGAGTGGTATTCGGAGTGACGCTGGTGAGTGGATTGGACCGGTATGGTTGCTGGAGGAAGTTTCTAGTTACGCATAACCGGGCGAGAGGCGTGGATATTCTAGTGGCATATGAGTTGATGCCAGCGAACTTGGTGATCTGTCCGGTGGAACTGTATGATGTCATCCTGGGTATGGATTAGTTGGACCAGTACAAAGTCCACCTGGATTATCACCAGGGTCGAGTTGTGTTTGAGCGTGATGGTGGAAGGTTGGTTTATCAGGGAGTGAGACTGACTTCTGGGAGTCTCATGATCTCTCTGGTGCAGGCTAAGGCTGATTGAGAGGGGTTGCGAGGCTTACTTGGCGACTATTGTGCTGGCGGAGTCTGTAGGTGAGGTTGCAGTGAGGGATATTCGGGTTGTCCAGGACTGTGAGGATGTCTTTCGGTCGTTGCAGGGATTGTCGTTGTCGCGGTCGGATCCTTTCACGATTGAGTTAGAGCCTAGGACGACGCCGTTTCTAAGGCATCTTACAGGATGGCTCCAGTAGAGTTGGCAGAGCTGATGAGGCAGCTAGATGATTTGTTGAGTTAAGGGTTTCTTTCGGTCGAGTACTTCACCGTGTGGAGCACCGATGTTGTTTATGAAAAAGAAGTGTAGTTGTTTCCGGTTGTGCATCGAGTATCGAGGGCTTAACCGGGTCACCGTGAAGAACAAGTATCCTCTGCCGAGAATTGTTGAGTTGTTGGATCAATTGCGAGGGCTACTTGGTTCTTCAAGGTTGACTTGACATCCAGTTAACACCAGATTTCTAGTGATGAGGTGGATGTCAGGAAGACGACTTTCTTGACGAGTTATGGGCAATGTTGAGTTAGTGGTGATGCCGTTCGGCTTGACGAATGCACCAGCTGCGTTTATGAGGTTGATGAACGAAGCCTTTCAGGAGTATCTTGATTATCTTGATTAACTTCATTGATGGCATCTTGGTGTATTCGAAGAGTCATGGGGAGCATGAGAGCCAGGAGATGGCAGTTTTGGGGAAGTTGCGGGAGCAGAAGCTGTTTGCTAGGTTGAGCAAGTACAGTTTTTGGCAGCGGGAAATAGGTTTTCAGGGTCTTACGGTTTCGGCAGATGGAGTTTCTGTGGAGCTAGCTAAGATTCAGTCTACCTGAGTTTGGGCCTAGACCGAGGAATGCGACGAAGATCAGGAGTTTTCTCGGGTTGCTAGGTTATTGCAGGAGATTTGTGAAGACTATGCGAGTATGGCTCAATCTATGACCAAGCGGTTAGAGGAGGAGGTTCCTTTTGTGTGGTCTTGGGATTTGAGGCGGAAGCGATGGGTGGAGTTGTAGCAGATTGTGATATGTTTATAGTCTACCATCGTGGGGAAATTATCTAGAGATAGATGCCCTTAGTCGGAGGTGATATGCTTCGGCTCAGGATCAGGATGTGAGGTACTGTTGAGTGAGATTGGTACGTTGAGGTTGTGCGTTATCTCACGAGAGCCGTTGGGGCTAGAGGCAGTTAATCAGGCAAACTTTCTGAGCTGGTTTCGAGTACCTTAGGAGAAGGATCGGGGCTGGTTTGATTCTTCTAAGGTTGCAGGTTCTGGTTATTAGGTCTCGGCTATTAAAACTATCTTAGGGCACGGGTGAGCCTGTGTGCCTAAGGATGAGGTTTGAGGCAGGAGATTTCTGAGAGAGGCTCATGTGAGCATGTTTCTCTATTCATCCGGAAGCGACTAAGAGGCATAGTGACCGGAAACGGTACTACCTCTGAGTCAGGATGAAGAAGGATGTTGCTAACTAGGTCGCAGCTTACGATAAGTTGCCAGTTGGTGGGGCTGAGCGTTAGTTCGTGTGGTTAGTTGTGCAGTGTACCCATTCCAAAAGGGAAGTGTGGCATGTTTCCTTGGATGTTGTGGCAGGGTTGCCTGTTTTTCGGACTCATGTTGTTATCTGAGTGACTTCAGATCGTCTGTATATGTTAGCACATTTTCTGACCATTGAGAAAACCGAGGGAGCAGCGGTCCTGGTTATGGAATTTGTGAGTGAGTTAGTGAGATTGCTGGGAGTGCCAGCGATTTCGGTGTCAGACAGAGATATGAGGTGCACTTCTGAGTTTGTGAGGGCTTTCAGCCAGAAGTGGTATGACTCCTTTTGAGGTTTTGTATGAGAGGCCATGTCGCATACCTTATGCTAGCCCCAAGTGGGGGAGAGGAGCATATGTGGTGCATATTTTGTTCATGAGACGACGAAGAAGATCCGTGTTGTGAAGCTGAATGAAAGAGGATCTTGATCGGCCGAGGAGTATGCCGGTAAGAGAATTTTTGAGTTAGAGTTTATGGTGGGAGATAGAGCGTATCTCAGAGTGGAGATGTTGCAGGGTTCTAACAGATCCATTGTAGAGGATAAGCTTAGTCGGTGGTTTATGGGTTCGTTCCGGGTGGTGGAGCGAGTCGGACTAGTGGTTTATCGTTTGGAGCTACCTCAGATTATGTAGAACTTTATTGAGTGTTTCATGTGTCGAAGCTCAGGAAGTGTCTACATGAGTCTTTGGAGGTATTGGTGAGGATTCCTACAGATCTTCCGCCATTTTGGCTGTGTGGTTGAGGCCGGTGAGGATCCTTGAGAGAAGTGTCAAGGTCATGCGCCGGAAGAGGGTCTTGTGCGACTTTGACGGTGTCCAGGAAGAGACTGGGGAACCAGAGGTTAAGATGAGACAAGGTTCAAAAGTGGTTTGGGAAGCAAGCCGGGAAGTGAACTGGGTCTCATGGGTTCCAATGTATGGTTTAGCTGTGATCACCAAGTATGGTGATGTGGTTGGAATTATGTTTTTTGGATTGAGTGGAAACGATTATGACATTCTTCCGGTTTCATAACAGCTGTATTTCTTATGTTGTGGTTGTGGTGGCAGTAGTAGCCATGAGGTTCTTGCGTTTTGGCTTTGGTAGCCTTGAGTAAGTGGTTAGAGGATCTCGAAATAAAACTTTTACAGTGGTTAGAACTTGTCTATTTCGGAGAAACTCTAGTGGGGGCACCCTGTGTGAGGGGTTGTCCAGATGACCTGGGTATTGGTCTTGAGTGTGTGGTTAGAGGACCTTGAAATGAAAGTTTTATAGTGAGTAAAACTTGCCGGTTTCGGAGGAACTCTAACGGGTTATGTGTGGGTTGTGGTTAGAGAACCTCAGAATGGAAGTTTTATAGTGAGTAGAGCTTGCCAGTTTCGGTGGAACTCTAACGGGGCATATGTGTTTATGTGTTTAAAGAGTCTCGGAATAGAAGTTTTACTGTGGGTAGAACTGTCTAGTTCCAGAGAGATTTTGCAGGGACATTCGGTGTGATGGGTGATCCAGATGATCAGTGATGATCATGTTTGTGATGGTATTCCGGGTTGGGAGTATCATATTGAGACCTTGGGAGGTAGTTCGGATCAGAGGTACATTATAGACGTTTAGAATTGATTTCGTTCGGGGATGTCGATTTCCTCTCATAACTCAGAGAGAGACATTGGTTCTTTCTTGGAGATGCGTTCTCCGGCAGATCTTGAGAGACGCGTCTCTCCGGGGGATAGTGGATTCCCTGCATACCGATCGTTCGCCAGGACTGTGCGGACTGTGAGCGTGAGGGTATGTAAATAGTTTTGGGAGATTGCGATCTCTAGTAGATCTTTGAGAGATGCGTCTCTCCAGGGGATAGTGAATTCCCTGCATACCGAGAGCTTGACAGACTGTGTGTCTTGATGGTTTGAGGGGTATGGAGATGGTTGTATCAAACACCGTCAGGACTGCGCGGACTGAGATGGGTTAATACGAGGCACCAAGGGCTGAGGGGTGACGATCCCGAGAGCTAGATGGTGTGGTTATGAGTTATGAGTTATGAGTTATGAGCGATCAATGTCTGAGACGGGTCTATATGCATAGGACGGATGTGAGCCTCGAGATGGTCTGGGAGATGTAGTCTCCGGTGTTACTAGGAGGTTGGCCAGGTGGTTAGCCATGAGGACTGTGGTTTGCGGATTGGAGGACGAATCCAGTTTTAGTGGGGGAGAATTGTAACACCCGTGAACCAATTTTGAGAAATTGGAAGGGTGTGTCGATCGACACTATGAGGTGTGTCGATCGACATGCGTGTTTTTGGCTTAAGGCCGGTTGGGATTCGAGTGGCTGTCGATCGACACAAGTGGTGTGTGTCGATCGACAGGGTTTTAAGTGGTCGGTTTTTAGACTCGATTTAATCGGTCGGTTTACGTGTTGGTTTGGGAGAAATCCTAGGGTTTCGTATATATTCTGATTGGCCGTGTTTTTGAGAGAAAAAAGGTCAGAGAATCAGAGTTATATTGTTTCCAGAGAGTTTTATCATTTCCGGTGAGTTTGTGTGTTGTGGATTCGATTGGTTTGTGAAAGGAACCATTATTGTGCGATTCGGAGTGGAGTGGGAGGTGGATTTCGTGGCTTTTAGTGGTGATCAAGGTTGATCTCGTTCTAGTCTCAATTCCATTGTTATCCCAACAGAAAAGCTAAGGTGAGTGCGTGACCATGGCTTATGGGTCGATGGATCGTTAGGTATTCGTGGTGATAGGGTTGTGTGTATTGATTGATCTTGTGGTGGTTGATCGTGGCTATGATTGCTTGATGTTGTGTTGTTGTTGATTTTTGTGCAGGTATTTTGTACTGGAGCAGATGAGGGATCGATCCGAGAGGATTATGATCGGTTCCCACGATTCTGCCAGGGGTCTGTCGAATAATGACACACATGAGGTGTGTCGAACAACACCCCAATATGAGGTCTGTCGAACGACACACATGAGGTGTGTCGAACGACAGCCAGTTCAGAGTGTGATGATCGACACCTAGTGGTAGTGTCAATCAACACATGTGTGTTTGGGCTGTGTTGAGCCGTTTGTTTGCTGTGTGATTTGTATGTTGCCTGAGCGGTCCATCGTGCCTGAGTGCGCAGTCGTAGATGGGATGACCGTCTCACTGGGTATTTATGATAATACTCACGCATCTCTTTTTCCCATGTGATGTAGGTAAAGGCAAAGTGTGATCGTGGATTCATGGCTACGAAGAGGAGGATGATCTGGGATCTCGGTTGTGTGGTTTATGTTATTTGCTGTTTAGAACTGCCATAGGTTGTTGGTGTAATTTTGGAATTGTTTGAATTGGTTATTGTCGAATGAATTATCTGGTTTAGTGAAATGCTTGGTTTAATTGATGATGTTGTTATCCGCTGTTTCTTGTGTCGTTGTTTGGTTGTTGTGGATATCATTTATGGGAATGCTAATTCGAGACCAAGGGTTTAATGTAAAAAAAAAAAAACGGGTCGGGTCGTTTCACTTTGGCTTAGCTCAACTTTTGCCTTAGGACGAAACTTCAGTATGCGATCGAGAGTCGGCATGTAATTTACTTGGTTGTCCTAAGAGCGGGGTGCGGACCTGGCTCCGGCTTATTAAAGGTTGTGGATTATTTCTCCACGGCATTTATGAGAAGCGCGTTGATCAGATACCTGGCCAGGGCACTGATGTGTAGGACTGGAAGAACGGATCGTACCGAGTTTATTTTCGGGGTATATGATATACCCTATATTTTACCTATTTTTCTATCGATTTTCATACCCTTTTGTGGATTTTATTCACCTAATCAACAAAAAGAGGTAGTTTTCTCGTATACATAGACTTTAAGGTCCCAACAGGTTAAATCATCAAAAAGGATGCAAAAAGGAGAAAAAGGAGTATTCATCATGTCAAAGCCATCTAAGAAGCCAAATGACCAACCCAAGTCATCATACCTTGAAGATAAAGCACATTCCCAAACTTGACAGATTACATATGCCGGAATTTTAGCAACAGACGGAGGACCAAATGAGTTTAGAATTGGATGAAACGTGAAGTGAAGATAACCCTTTGAGTTAGATTTCCAATGGAGTTGGAATTACACCATTTGGAATTATACAAAAGGAGATATGAGCCGAAGACTAAAGACATGTCAAAGCTGCCGAGAGGATGAAGAACACCCGGTACCGACCCGACACACCGGTCGGGCAACACGATCGGTACCGGGGGATCAAGCACACGAAGGCACGCCGACTCAACCCCCGTACCGACCCGAGAATCCGATCAGTATGGCCGGTCGGTGTGGAGCATTACCGAGCACTTTTTGGCAATTTCTTTTTTTCTTAGAATTAAAACCCTAACCGACTTAAGACCCCTTCTAGCCCTATATATACTTGATTTTAGCCTCTCTAGGAAGAGAAGGCAGCCACAAAATCAATACCTAAAACATGTATTTTTGTTTCCCCTTTGTTTTTAATAATACATATACTTTTTAAGAGTTCTTTAAGGTTAGATCGATGAGACCTTCTTGGTTGAAGGAAGAGATCTCTATACGCTTTTGTGTATCACGAATTCATCATGTTTTATTCTTTACTTCTGCTGCTAGCGAGATCGAACTGACTCGTTGGAGTAAAGCTTAACTAGATTCGTTGCCTTTAAAGTTCTATGTGTATGCTTTTATGATTGCATCTTAGGGTTTGTTGTTAGTTGTTCTTCATCTTTATTTACGCTCAATGCTTGATTTGGTGTAGCTAACCAGTAATCGATCCTAGGTTGATGTATCCACGAGAGTGTTCTTAACATCTCATGATCTAGTATTTGATGAGCTAAGCGTCTTAACAATCATACCAATTAGTTAAGGAGTTTAGTGAACAATTGAACCTTAATTATACTGCGTGTCTTAACCTTTTAATAACCATGCGATAGCTGAGTCTATTAGGGAATAGGGTATAGAGAATCCGAACCACGACAGTGGAGAGATTCTTATTCCCTGGTTTGAATTCTAGAACAAACTTGCATCTGAATCTTAAGTTGTAGTTGTAATCGTTGCATAGGTTCATTAATCGCACCTAGTTAACCATTGATTATCTATCCCTTGCACTTTTACTTTCATAAAAACTAAAAACTAAAACCCCACAAAAATATGTTTAGTTTAGCTATTCTGCATCATATAGGTTCTTTGTGCATCATCAATTCATTTGGGTTCGACCCCTAAATACTACTGCATTTGCTGTGCACTTGCAGTCCTTATCTAGGGTTATAAATTTAAAACTTGGATCAAAAATAACCCCCATCAGTATATTGTCTATTTAAACTACGAGCTGATTAGACTCAGTTTAAAACATACAATTATGTTGACGAAATTAGGTCTTCCTCTGCCAGGACATCCTGCTTGTTTCTCCGTTTTGTTGGATTGATCCAACATGATTCCTTTTTCGGAGAAGCCTCTTACCTTTGTAAGATAGAATCGTTGTTTACAACGAAGCCTCTTATATTCATAATGGCTTTTGTCCATCTTACCTTTGTAAGATAGAATCTTTGTTTACAACGAAGCCTCTTATATTCATAATGGCTTTTGTTCATCTTACCTTTGTAAGATAGAATCAATGTTTACAACGAAGCCTCTTATATTCATAAGGGCTTTAGTTTTGTTTACTTTAGTAACCATTTTTTATGTGCAGCGATGAGCTGAGCTGTGACAAGCTGAGCAGAGTTACGACGAGCTGAGTTGCGACGAGCTGAAATCTGATGAGCTGAGCTGCTACGAGCTGAGCTGTTACGAGCTGAGCTGGTACGAGCTGAGCTGGTACGAGCTGAGCTGCTACGAGCTGAGCTGCTACGAGCTGAGCTGTTACGAGCTGAGCTGTGACGAGCTGAACTGTTACGAGCTGAGCTGCTACAAGCTGAGCTGTGACGAGCTAAGCTGCTACAAGCTGAGCTGTGACGAGCTGTGCAGTCTGGTTATCTGAATGACGAGCTGCGAGCCAAGTCATCTGAATGACGAGCTATAAAGCGGGAGAGCTGCAAGCCAGGTCATAAGAATGACGAGCTGCGAGCTGGGAGAGCTGCGAGCCAGGTCATTTGAATGACGATCTGCGAGCTGGGAGAGCTACGAGCTAGGTCATATGAATGACGAGCTGCTAGCTAGGTCATATGAATGATGAGCTGTGAGCTAGGTCATATAAATGACGAGCTGCTAGCTAGGTCATATGAATGACGAGCTACTAGTTAGGTCATATGAATGACAATCTCTTCCTTAGAGATAAGTTAGACAAACGTTCGTTGTCAAGATTTCATCTTCCAGACTTGATAAATCAAGTTTATCGAACATCTGGTGTCGGTTAACACACGATTGACTTTACAATCATTGACCATTATTTTGATCACGAGCGGGTCGTTATGTGGTTGGCTTAAGCCTTCCATGTTTTTCTCACATCCGATGACGTTCGTGGTGGATAGCGTATGATCTTTGGTCACGTTCGTGACTGATGTTGTTTGATCTTTGGTTCCAAAGATCTTATGAGAGATTTTCCGGTGGGTTTTGACGTAGTTAACCTAATCGGTCCCCTTAGTCGGCGCCAATTTGGTGATGTCGGATTGAGCAACACTCTGAGATCGTTCCAAAGAATAGAGAAGTTAGGTTTAAGCGTAAAATCACCATGAAAATAAGAGCTCAAAAGTATGTGTATAGAGTTCTCTATACAGATCGTCTTCTTTATCATAAATATAAACTATGGGAAGATTTATATGTTATAGCTGTGCCCTGTGAGAGGCTGCCTACGCACCCTTTAGAATAGGGATCAAGCCATTCGTAGTTCATGTTCATAACATTCGTTATTACTCGTTTACCGAGTTAGGTCTTTATAACATTCGTTATTACTCGTTTAGCGAGTTAGGTGTTTATAACATTTGTTATTACTCGTTTACCGAGTTAGGTCTTTATAATATTCGTTATTACTCGTTTACCGAGTTAGGTCATTGACCTAGATAGCTAGGCAGATTGTCAGCTAGGCAGATAGTCAGCTAGGCAGATAAACAACTAGATAGATAAACAGCTAGGCAGCTACGCAGCTAGGCATGTAAGCAGCTAGGCGGGTAGGCAGCTAGGCGGGTAGGCAACTAGGTCACAAAGGTGATGAGTTATGCCTTTATAGGCAAGTGACAAAGGTGATGAGTTATGCCTTTATAGGCAAGTCACATACGTGATGAGTTTCGTTCTTCGAGAACATGCGTTACTGGAAACGCGACTGAGGATGCTACAGAGCTCAGTTGTACGATCCGCTGCCTGTTCTGGAAACTAGAGAGAGACATATTTCCAACAGTATGTAAATCGTTACCCGGTTCGTTGTGGTTCTTCGTGGACGAAGGTACGAAGTTGGCTCCTTGGAACTTCATATCCTTCTTCTTTAGTCTCAGGGAATTGAGCATAACTTTCGAACAGTAATATCAAATTACGTTCTGGTTTCTCCTGTAGCTTCGTATGGCTGTCTTCTATTTGTGTACCAAATAGAAAGACTTTCGGAGTTGATTTGCTATGTCGTTTGCGTTGTCTACTAGAACAGGATGAATCTGTCTTGAGAAGTGTTTCTAGGTCTTGAATCCAATTCTGGATCTAGGGTGGAGGTGGATTTTCGAATGAATGTGAATATATCCTCTAGGAGAAGAACATCATGTATTTATACAAGATGTTAAGACATGGAATCAACTCTAAGAGATATGAAAAATCTCCTAAAAGATAAAAATAAAATATACTTAATTCTAAGTATTTCTTTTTATCCGAACTAACTTTTCATTTTCCTCGGATTCACCAAGGTCGATCACTTATGCTCTTGGGTCAATATCTTAATAGGCCCTCGCTGGGCTATTCTTCATACTTCTTGATGAAACTCCGAGTTGGTCCATGATCCGAACCGGATCATGGTACGGGTGCTAAACCCGGTACCACCAGACGTCATCAATTATATATCGCAGGAGACAGCCCAAGTTGGCTTGATCATTTGCTCAGAACTAATGCTGCTTAGACATGCTAATTTTTTGGCATCTCCGGAACGCTTGCACTTAAGGCGATAATCATGCTCTGTTCTTGCTCTTTGAAGTTCTTACAAGAGAATGTCTCTGTTTTTTGCTTTTCATTGGTGACTACTAGCATTTTCGTTATTTTTCTTTTTTCTCCTCTTACGTTTTTGGGCTTCTAAGCCCATGTACCAAACTTTGATTCATAAAGAAATTTTCAGCGTTAAAAAAAAACAAATAGTTACACAATTAGTAAAGAAATGAAAATATATTAACAAAAAAAATACATGAACACTTGTTTTAATCATCATCTTATAAATACCAAATTATTCACGTATCAAACTATTTTTAAAAATTGGAAATAATAAGTCTTATTTTCCTTTTCAGTCTTTTTGAATAACTAATTGTCCAATGTCTTTTTTTTATATATTATTATTTCATTTTGGCTGCACAATATGTTAAAAAGAGTAATTGGCATCTATAACAAAAAAATATATAAAAACAAAACCAAATGTCTTTTATTGATTATTTCATTTTTGACGCTTTTGCTTGTAAATTGTTTGTCCTCCACTGATATAATCAAGAGTTAAATATAAAATACATTTATGGTTTTCAACAAGAGACAAATCTAAATAAGATCATATCATAAATTACGAGCATATATATATATGTATTTATTATTCCATGTGTCGTTTTAGACAATATTTCATTAACGTTGACTAACGAAATATTGGTCAAGATACATTCCGGCATAAAACATGTTCGTTCAGGTATAAGATTCGAATTGATTTGGAATTCATGTTTAAATTAGATATAAACAAAACACGATGCAAATTGTTTGGGTTTAAATTGACAAAATGTTCCTATATTATAATTGCCCTATTTATTATAATTGCAAGTCAATAAATATGCAAGTGAGATCAATATGAGAGTTTCGTAGCTGCTTCCACTTTTGCATCAATAAAAATGATATAAACACATGGCTGATTCAAAATAGTTATTATATGTTAATTATTAATATACGTATAATAGTTGAAATAATTATATACTCCATCAAACTATATAAAAACGTATGACTCCGATCGTATCTCTGTCCAAATCTTGAGTCAAGACTTGTCTCTCGACTCGACTGAAAGAGTACACAAAATGGTTCGGGGTATATTGCAAGAACCACTTTTGGACATCGAACTCAACGATACAACGACACATGAAGAATTGAAAAGGCGCGATCCTCACATCAAGAAAAGTAAGTCAATAAAAAATCGGAACTACTGTTGCATTCTTCGTTGACTTTGTTTATTGTCAGAATCTCAGATACCATAAGGCCGCCCTTAACCGGGAGTTGCCAATTTGAGTTTGGATTTGAGGATATAGAATTCTGAATATCAAACGTTCAACACTTTTAATGTTTTTAACCGGACATGTTATTGTACAATTAGCAGGCACTGAATCCAGCAGACCATTTTCCGGCCAAGAAACTGAAACCAAAAGCAATGGAAAAGAGTTCGTTGTAACGTCGGAAGAAGGCGTCGTGGCTGCCGATCACGAGAAATGTTCGGAGATTGGTGCTGAGGTGCTAGGACGACTTGGAGGCACGGCAGTGGATGCCGCGGTGGCCGTCGCGTTTTGCTTAGGTGTGATGAATCCATCGTCAAGCGGAATTGGCGGGGGAGCCTTTATGGTTGTCGCTTCAGCTTCCCGTTCGGTAGCTACGGCTTACGACATGAGAGCAACCGCACCATTGGCTGCTTCACAGGTTCTTATCGTTACTAATAAAGTTAATTCACAGAAGTTTCTACTAGAAGTATAATACAAATAAAAGTAGCTAATAAAATCCGAGCATATAGGAGATAAAATGTCACTTAATAACCTTGTAAGTTATAACCAAACTTTGTAATTTTTTGAATTTCTGAACACCATAACAGGATATGTTCGAGAACAGAGAGGCGGAGAAAGTAAAAGGACCATTATCAATAGCAGTTCCGGGAGAGATAGCTGGACTTTACAAAGCATGGGAGACACACGGTCGTGTCCAATGGAAACTACTGGTCGAGCCGTCTATCAAGCTGGCTCGAGATGGTGGCATATGTCTAATATCGATCGAGATGGTGGCATATGTCTAATATCGATCGAGATGGTGGCATATGTCTAATATCGATCGAGATGATGACATGTGTCATAATATTACAATTATGTTAAACCAATCAAATAAAGACACATTAACATATTTTCTTATTGTTTAATTAACATATTTCTAAAACGCAAATCAAACTCTAATGTAAATTGTTTAAAAAAAAATATAGATACCATTTAGTTAAACAACAAAAAAGGCACGTTAACATATTTTTTAGTGTTTAATTAACATATTTCTTAAAGCCAAACCAAAAACTATATATTTCAAAATGTAAATTATTAAAATAGGAAAAGTGTTAAATGTAAAAAAAAGTTAATACTTCAACAAAAAGGCACATTACCTTATTTTTACCTTATCTATATATATAAAGTTGGATGCGCACCAATCGTAACTCATTAGATCGTGACACGTGTCAACTAATTAATTAGAATTTGACATGTCAGTTATTAAAAATACTATTTATGTATTGATTTAAAAAGTATACTTTCTATTTTCAAAATTGGAAACTATTAAATCTTAGAGACACAAAAATTTCGAAAATGAAAATTTTAAAAATAGAAAATAGAAAATCTATGTAAGATTTTAAAAGTAAGAAAATGAAAGAATAACAATATTTATGTACTGGTTTAAAAAGTATAATTTTCATTTTTTTTAATGGAAACTATTAAATAGAAAAGGTTAGATAAATAGAAACTTAGAAACGGGAAATTTGGAAAATAAAAAATAAAAATCTATGTAAGATTTAAAATGTAAAAATTGAAAGAATAAGATGGGGAAATTGCTAAAAATGACCAAAAAAAAAATTTAAATGCAAATCTAGACCCCTTATGTGATGTTTGGCAAAACTAACTCAAGAGGGTAGTAAAATTACTAAAACAGCCTTAATGACCAAACAAAAAACGCTCCAACAAATTACTCTTTTAACCCTCGCGAAGTCTACAACGTTATACTGAAGTCTACTATGTACTTTTTATAGACTTCAAACAAAATCAACTCAATAATTTTTTACAAATTTAAATTTAAAAATTAACAAAAAATATTTTGATCAATTTTTTTTATTAATGAACAAACTGTATACAATTGTGAAGTTTTGAAAATAAAATTACATAAAATTGAAACAAATTAAACCAAAAAAAAAAAAGTGGATAGTAAATGAAATACATAGTATAGTAGACAAATACATGAGATACCAAATAAGCTAGTATATAACCCATTTGTTTAGATATTGATGTAAAGTCACATGTTGGTTGTGTTTATAAGTTTTATGAGTAAATGGTTGTAATGGTTTATGAGTTTATGATTGTAATGGTTTAATATTAGGGATTCATATTATATGGTTTAAGGTTTAGGGTAAACAACTTTATAGAAATTATAGAATATGTCCCATTTTTAAAGTTGAGTTAAGTATAAGCTGATGTTAAATTTGAGTTATGTATGTTATTTTTCGTATGTTTTCGAGTTACGAGTCCGATTTATGGTTAATGGTTTAACATTACAAGTAAGAAACATGCTTTTGACATTTAGGGTTAGATTTAGGGTATATAATTTTTATATGTAAAATATGAAATTTGCATAAAAGTGTTAAATTGTGAATATATTAAATGTTTTAGTGTTTGATACAAGTTTTTTTTAAGGTTTCGAATAATCTATTAAGAATAATCGGTTTAGGTTTCGGGAAGTACACTTTGAATGAAATCTCCTTCAGTGTGTAGACTTTACATAAAGTCTACCTAGCATTTGGGTTTTCGTTTAGAGTTTAGGGTTTCGTAGATTTCTAACAAAGTTTACTAAGCCAAAACTTTTAACCTAACCGTGTTATTTTGACCCCATATATAAAGAAAATTTAGATAGATGTAACCCTAATTTTCTAAAAAAGCCCTCAATCTCTCTCTCTCAAAACGGCGCTCAAACCCTCTCGCACCGCTCTCTCGCCGCCGTATCCAATCTCCAGATCTGAACACGACACTCTTCCAAATTAGTTTAAACCTCCGTCGATCTGTTTCCGCCGCCTCTTCAGAACGCTTTGAGAAAGAGCTTTTCTCTCCATAACCACAAAGCTCACACAACGGTACATTCCTTCAAATCTCCCTCGTTTTCTTTGTTTATTATATCATCCTTATGTTATCTCTAAGGTTTCGTGATATATATCTTTAAGAAAGTTCTTAAATTTACTTATTTTGTTTATTTTGGAGAAGGGTTTTGCAAGTGATGGGTACTCTTGTTCGTTAATCGGTTGGGTTTCAGCAATTTCCAGCAGATACCCAGGAAAAGTTGGTTGAACTCTTCGGCAAATTGAAGCAAAAGGTTTTTGAAATCTTGTATACGTAGAAATTCATTGTTTTCATTGATTGACTTGGTTAACTTTCTGTCTCACAAGTCTTTTGCCTAGATCCTTGTTATATTATTGATTGTTATGTTGTGAACATATTGAAAATCCACATCAAAAAGGTTAAGTGCTTTAGAGGTTGAATGTCATCTAGTAAAATGTGTTATCTAATGACTTTTTGGTTAATTATCTTAGAGAATCGATTGTTTGTAAAATCAGTTAGTCATTAGCTTCTATGTATAACCAAGTTACTATAAAGATCTTTGAACTGTGAATATCCAATCTGCTTATTTATAGGATAAGAGGCATTCTACTCATTTTTGTTGATCGCATGGTTCCACTGAGCAATGAGAAAACTAGTTCTCTTAATGACTGAATAATATTGTTGGTTTCTGCTTACTTTCTTATGTTAACCTTACTTGTTACTTAATTGAGATGTGGTTTAATTTTTGTTTTAGATTGTTATGATTCTTTATAGTATACTATTTTTAATTCTAGTTCTCTAGTAACAACTAGTAATCTGAGTTGAACATTTTGTTTTTTTTACACTCTCATTTTGTTAACTCATGGTCACCAATAGCTCCTCTTTCTTTATTACCAATTATCATGCTCATTGATTAATACATGGATGTCATTTTCCATGTCTTGCGGCTTTGATATTCTCATAATTATTATTATTATGAAGTATTGTTTGTGTTCTGATCTCTCTTAATAAATATGTTTCAGGCCTAAAAGAGGAAACTTGGTTTGGTTGACGTTGAGGATGACGATACCACGACGGAAGAACAAGGAGTTGGAGAGGATAAGAGCAGCTAGAGTTGTTAATGTTCGAGGTGAGTGTTACTGTGCTTTGATTTAGATCTTCTCCACACGTTTATGTTTATTGTTTGAATTGTCTGATGTCATTTCTCTTTAACTTCACTTCTCTTTTAACCTTGTTATGTGATTAGTTTTGTTCTATTTCTTGATTTCTTCTTGATTTTTATGAGTTTTTTTCCATCTTGTTATGTAACGTCATCAGCTATGTTTGGTGTTCCTTGGTGCAGGTGATTATAGGAGCGTAGCCGAAGTGGTCAAGCCTTCAGAACTTGAAGAAGACATTGCAGTAAAAACTTGTAAAGTATGTCAAATGAGCTCATCTATTGGTTTCTAATGGTTCATTTATGTAGCTTTCTTGTTTGTTGATAAGCATATTTTCTTGTTTTCAGTTTTCAGTTTTCAGTTTTTGACAAATGATTAAAGTTTTTCATTTGTATTGGCAGAGTTAATGGCGTCCAAGTTTTACATGCGATCACAGCCTTAGTCAATTATGTTGTTGGAGTCTCATGAGTCTGAGAACCAATTTGGACGAAAGAGAGATCAATCTAGTGAACGATTCAGAGTGTATGGGTGATCAATCTATGTTCTCTTGTGTAACGTTGTTGTCAAATCATGTTCTTGTATATATGATTTGGTATTTTTGATAATGAGAAATATGTGAATTACTTATTTACGAAATTTTACAGCAAAAAAATTTAAGTTTGGTGTCATGAATTGAACTTCTCTAGTATCAGTATGAAAGTAGAATTTCTGGAGCAAACAAACCGAATCAAACACTAATAACTAAATATTCTTTGCATTTATCAAAGTTAAGTATAGAAACCATAGTAACTAAAATTTACTTGCTAAAACACATCTTGGCTGAAGTCTAGTCCAAATGTATGCATCCAAAATCTCCAAAAATCAGCTAAGTATGACATAAAATTGATTTATGACATAAATATGCTACATAAACATGTTCAACCCACGCATGAGTAAATACAATAACTACTACACATGTGAGAACAAAAAAAATCAAAAGAACTCTTTGTAGTTAAGATATAAATGTATTTTTATTAAACATTAAAATGTATACTTCATACGAAATCTACTCCGCGTAGGCTTCAAATGAAATCTCTACAATTAAGCTAAGTATTCACCAAACAAGAAAATTGATTTATCCAATAAATATTAAATCTAAACATGTCCAATTCCTATAGAAGTAATCAAATTAACTTCCACACATGTGAGTTCAAACATTTATGAAAAAATCATTATTAAAAAGTTTTAAAGGCCTTTTTATTAATCTTTCATTTTTAGACTTCATATGTAGCCTACACTATAGACTTCGTTAGTACTCTACACCGTAAAATTCAAATGAAATCTACAAAAGTGAGGGGTCTAGTTTTGCAATTACGCCTATTCAAAAGTATACTTCTGATGAAGTTTACGAGGAAAGTCGACTTCATCAGAAGTCTACTCCGTTAAAATAAGGTTAGTTTTGCAATTGACCCAAACTTTGACTTTTAGGTGTAAACTTCATTTGAAGTCTACAAAATTGAGAGGTTTTGTTTTGCAAATGACTCATTTTGGACTTTATGATGTAGACTTCAAATGAAGCCTGCAATGAGACGCGGAAACCCGTCTAACTTTCGTAGACTTCAAATAAAGTATACACCATAAAATAAACTTCAAATGAAGTCTACGCAAAAAGTAGAAGGTTACATTTGCAATTGACCAAAGTTTAACTTTTAGGAGTAAACTTCATATGAAGTCTACTTTATGCTGTAGATTTAATTTGAAGTCTACAAATAAAAACAGGTTACTTTTGTAGTTGACCAAAATCGCTAGTTGTAGACTTTGTTAGAAGTCTACCAACACGTAGACTTTTTTTAAAGTCTACAAAACTATTTTTCCCGTGGTCAAATGTTTGAAATTTTGGTCAAATGCAAAACTAACCTATTCGTTCAAAGTACACTTGAAATAAAGTCTACACGTAAAAGTAAAAGTTCAGTCAAATGCAAAACTGACCTCGATTTTTTTCAAAGTAGAGTTCAGATGAAGTCTACATCAAGTAGACTTCACATAAAATCTACTCGAAAAATTCAAAGTTTGGTCAAATGCAAAACTAACCTCACTTTATGTAGACTTCATTTTAAATCTACACATGCTTTTTTTTGTTTCCAAAAGAGAACGCGTAGACTTTAAATGAAATCTACTCCAGATATTTTCAAAAATGGTCAATTGCAAATCTAACCTCTCCGTTGACTAGTAGACTTCAAATGAAGTCTACATTCGAGATCCAGATCTGAAATTTGGAAAAATCAAGCAAAGTTATCATTTTTCGCCGTCAAACTCGTTTCTAAGCTTTGTCAAGCACTGAAAACTTCGAATTACATCGATAACGAACAAGCTCAACCGGTTTATATGCTATAAGTAGAAGAGAACATGATGTTATGAGAGAACCTTTTGTAAAACTATAATTATAAAGTTTTTAGGATCAAAATGGAAAGGAAATTGAAGATAATGAGGTTTGGACATCAATTATGTTGCATTTAACAAGGAAAAAACGGATTGTAAAGCATTTAGAGCTTAATTTTGGTTGTTAATGGAGGTTGGAAATATTGAAGATGATGGCAATTTCGTAATTAGGAGGACATATTTTCTCTTTTGGTTTTTTCACTTTATTCTGATTTGAAAAAAAAAAAAAAAAAAAAAAGAAATAATGGCGTTTTCGTGAATATGTAAAGGAGAGAAAGATTTAATTGTGAAAAAGTGGCTAAATATCAAAATGAGAAAAAGGGGTATAGATTTGTAATTGACAAAAAAAAGGTCTACATTTGAAAGAATCCCGAATAAGATTGATGTTAATTATCAAACAAATCCAATTTTAAATTATATAAAATTTCAAATATCTTTTTGGAATCTTTTATCATTTAGAGGGATTATTTTTGGATTTATGGATAATTTGAACTAATTTCTACTTTTTTTTAACTCAAAGATAACATAATTGTTAGTTCTTATTAGACATGATTTTAATTTAGAATACAATAAATCAAATATAAACAATTAATTTCAATATCTAATACCCGCATATTATGTTGGTCCTAATCTAATATATATATAGGAGACCAAAAGTAATTGTTTAATCAAGATAAATTAATACTTTTCTTGCTAGGAGGGTAAAACTTTGCTTGTTATGAGGGTAACTTTGCTTGCTAGCAAAGTAATTACTATTTTATTATGATACTTATCTATTCTTAATATTCCCCTTTAAGTATCCATCACAAATAGTAATTATATACTGCCTCGTTAAAAACCTTATCATGAAAACCGTACGAGAAAAATCTTGGAGGAATATGTTTCGTCATATCGCTTTTGATGTACCCTTCTTTGATTTGGACAACACACGCAGAATTATCTTCGAATAATATTGTTGGCTCTTTGCTGGTGGTTATTTTTTTTTATATAAAATGTAAATATTATTACCAAAAGAAAAGTTAATACAAGAGCTAATTAGCATACTACTTCAAAGGCCCAAAAAAAATAGTAAAAAACCAGTTGAAGTTATTTGAAAGTTACAGAGCATCCAAGAGCATTTAGGTATACATAAACCATCGGGAAAGAAGACCATTGCAACCTTTACCCAATCGCCTAGCAAGTAAAGTATCTCTGATGGTTCGGTCAATCTGCATGAAGATGATATCCGGAGTAAGAGAGGTGCTGTTGTGAAATCTATTATTCCGTTCTTTCTACAAAGCATATATAGTTGCGTGAGCTGCAAGTTTCTACAAGAGAATAGATTTTCCATTTCTGGATCTTGACAATAACCAGGTTATCATAGTTCCCCAAGAATCGAAAATAGTCTGACGAAGCCCTAAGCGAGTGAGAACTTTTAGCCAAAGCAGAGGTGCAAAGTCGCAATGTATAAACAAATGGTCTCTTGTTTCCTGATGAAGAGAGCAAAGAGTACACATGGGATCAATGTTCATTCCCCAGTTTACCAGTCTTGTTTTAACCGGTAGCCTATCGAGATTAGCTGTCCAGAACATAAAAGAATGTTTAGGCACACTAAACTTGAACTACACAGCCTTAAACCATGGTTTAGTCGGCACATAGGGACGCAAGATTTCCCAAGTTATCTTTGTGGAGAACGAAGAAGTGTTTGGTCCCTGTCTCCAAGTGTAAGTGTCTGAACCCATTCCTCTGTTTGGAGGTGCCTAGTCCTAAGAATGTCACGCATGTTACCTATGTGATTGTTCCTAGACCTTGAAGGAATTTGCCAATCATTCGCACTGAAAGCTTGTTCCACATTGCAATGAACATGTATACCCATTAATCTCGGACTAGAATCCCCAACATATTCCAAAAGAGGCCCTAATTCACACCAATTATCAAACCAGAAACTAGCCGATTCTCCATCATTTACCTTACATCTTAAAAGGGTTTTTACGAGAGGTCTTAAGGAAAGAAGGAACTTCCAGATCTAAGAACCACTAGACTTAGGTTCAGCGGCCCAATAGCAATTCCTATTCAGTTTATGCTCCTTTATCCAAGCAAACCATAAAGAGCCACTATTATAAAAGATTAGCCACACCAATCTGAGATTTAACACTCTATTCCATATCAAGAAATTTCTTAGTCCTAAGCCACCTTCTGCCTTTGGCAAACATATTGTATTCCAGCAAACTTTAACCATCGGCCTTTTCCCTAGATGACCAGACCATAAGAACCGGGTACAAAGCTTTTCGATATCCTTAAGGCATCCCTTTGGAAGAGAGAAAGCACTAAACCAAAAGTTCACCAAGCTATAGATGACGGATGAGATTAATTGGAGTCTTCCTGCAAAGGAGAGACATTTAACAGTCCAGCCGTTGAACTTAGCAGAGATTCGATCTATTAAAGGTGAATAATATTAACTTTCTCTAAATGAAAGTAATTTCTCATTAACCGTGAAAAGTATATGTGTTACATGTATATATAGACATTAGGATCAAGCTAAAGGAAACTTATCCTAAACTAACTATATATCTTAATAGCCCCCCTCAAGCTGATGACACCTTAGGTGTAAAGAGGCTTGAAATTGATAATCGAGCAAGAAGGGAGTGAAAAGGACCAGCATGAAGAGGTTTAGTCAAAATATCAGCCAGCTGATTGCCACTTGAGACATGCATTGTCTTCAAGAATCCATTCTTCAATTGATCCCTAGTAATGTGACAATCGATCTCAACATGTTTCGTCCGTTCATGAAAAACAGGGTTGCTAGCAATGTTGAGAGCTGATTTATTATCACAGAAAAGTTTAGTAGGGGAAACCATATCAATATGCAGATCTTTGAGAAGTTGAGCAAACCAAAGAAGATCTTTAGTAGCCACTGCCATACTTCTATATTCTGCCTCCGTACTACTGCCACTAACCACATCTTGCTTCTTAGACTTCCAAGCAACCAATGAAGTACCAAGAAACACACAAACTCCTGAAATTGACCGTCTTGAATCTGCACAAGCTCCCCAGTCAGAATCAGCAAAGGCATTCAAGCAAACTTCAGTGGAAGCAGAGTAAAACAAACCCTGACCCGGACTGTTCTTAAGATACTTGAGTATATGAAGCACAGCTTGATAATGAACATCCGTAGGGCAAGAGAGAAACTGACTAAGACGATGAACTGCATACGTAATATCTGGCCTTGTAATACAGAGATATAACAAACGCCCAATGAGTTCTCTGTAAGGCTTTCCATTTTCTAGCAATGTTCCTGTTTCCTTACTTAGTGAAACCTTAGGATCCATTGGAACAGACTTGGGTTTGCATTCCAATAAACCAGTATCAGATAACAAATCCAAGCAATATTTGCGCTGACAAACACTAATCCCTTCTGAATTTCGTGCTATCTCAAGACCTAAGAAGAACTTTGCAGGTCCTAGTTCTTTAGTCTTGAATTTCTGAGCAAGAGTATGTTGCACAGATTTAACTGCAATGTCATCATTACTTACAATAAGGATATCATCAACATAGACTAGAAGTGCTATGAATGATGTACCTCTAAGTTTGACAAACAAAGTGTTGTCAGAAGCAGATTGTACAAATCCATCATCAAGTAATGCTTGAGATAAACATTTGTACCATTCTCGCGACGCCTGTTTCAATCCGTAGATTGATTTATGAAGCTTACACACTGCATTAGGTGGTAAAGATTGACCAGAAGGCAAAGTATAACCAAGTGGTAAGCTCATATATATCTCTTCTTCAAGATCACTATGTAAGAAAGCATTAGTGATATCCATTTGAGTTAGACTCCAACCCTTCCTAGCAGCTAAGGCTAAAACCAATTTGACAGTGGCAAGTTTAGCAACAGGGGAAAATGTATCAAAGTAATCAATTCCCTCTTGTTGCGTATAGCCTTGAGCAACAAGCCTAGCTTTATAACGCTCAATAGTGCCATCTGCAAGATATTTAATAGTATATACCCATTTGCAACCAACAACATTCTTGTTAAGTGGCAAAGAAACAACACTCCAAGTCCGGTTAAGCTCCATAGCCTCAAGTTCTAAATCCATAGCTTTAGTCCATTTCACAGAAACTATGGCTTGTTTAAATGTTTTAGGCTCGGTCTCAACAGAAATGGAGAAAACATAAGATTGATAAGGGAGTTTAAGGTTGAAATAAGAAAGAACAGAAGAAAGAGGATATGGAGTGGTAAAAAGTTTAGGAGGTGGAGTAACAAGATTTGCAAGAGCACAATGATAGTCAGAAAGGTACCTTGGTGTTTTAGTGGGTCGTTTAGGTCGATCCTTGTTCAAAATAACTCCTGATGTATCTGCAGGGACAGTAATAGTACCACCTGTAGCTCGAGAGGGAACAGATTGTGGCACCCTGTGTGAATGAGATGATGCAGAAGCAGATGCAGATGGAGATGAAGTAGAACCAGATGGATCAAATGAGACAGGATATGCATGATCTAGAGTAATAGGAGCAGGTAAAGGTAAAATAGTATGACCAAAAACATCAGAAACAGGTTCACTAGTGGCATTTTTAAAAGGGAAAATTGTTTCATGGAAGATAACATTTCGTGAAACAGAAATGACATTAGTATCCAAATGCAAGACCTTGTAACCTTTAATCCCAAAAGAATATCCTAAGAACACACATTGATCAGCCCTAGGACTAAACTTATGACGATCTTTTTGTAAAGTGGAAACATAGCAAAGGCAACCAAAATTCTTTAAAAAGGAGTAGTTAGGAGATTTCTTGGTAAGAAGCTCATAAGGACTAAGGTTATCCAATATCACTGAAGGAGTTCTATTTATTAAGAAGACTGCAGTTTGAATACAATCAGACCAGTAACATAAAGGGATATTGGACTGAAATAGTAAAGCTCTAGAAATATTAAGCAAATGTTGATGTTTGCGTTCAACAACAGAATTCTGTTGAGGAGTGTATGGGCAAGAAAATTGATGAATCATACCATGTTCCTTAACTATACTAGTAAATGCAAGCTCAGGAGCATTATCAGTTCTAATAGTTTTGATATTAGAACTATACTGAGTACGAACAAGAGCAATGAAATCTGGAAATACAATGGCAACATCACTTTTATTCCTCAAAAGATAGATCCATGTTACACGGGTGTAATCATCTACAATTGTAAGAAAATAACGAAAACCCTCTATGGACTCAACTGAAAAAGGACCCCAAACATCCATATGAATCATTTCAAAGGGAGAGGAACATCTATGATTATTAGACTCATATGGTAACCTTTTTTGTTTAGCTAGTGGACATATAGAACAAGGAGTTTTTAAAAGAAACCTGGACTTAGACAATGATAGAGAATCCAAAAGAAGCTTTAACTTGTCAGAAGATGGGTGTCCTAGGCGCTGGTGCCATAGATGTCCATCAACCGCCAAGGATCCAATGAAAGGAGAAGTAGGAGAAGAATCAAGCTGTAAAATGTATAAGTTGTGTAGAAGAACACCTCTACCAATCATCAAGCCCTGAATATACTCCTGAATATAACAAGAATCAGGAAAAAAATGAGCAGAACATTGATTTTTCTGTAACAAACTACTAACAGATATGAGGTTGAACTTAAATGCAGGAACATGTAAAACATCATGCAAAATGAGAGATGGTGAGAGATGCACAGTGCCACAATGTGTTATGTCCACTCTAGCTTCATTAGGTAATGAAACTGTAACACCAGATACTTCAGTAGTAGTAGTGAACAAGGACAAATCTGAACAAACATGGCAAGTTGCCCCACTATCTATAATCCAGCTATCAGAAGGAAGAGAGTCAGATAAAGAAGAGAGGCATTGATGTTGAAAGGTAAAGTGATCTTGTTCAAAACGAAGTGAAGTAGATGGAAAAATGGATGGATAAGAAAAAGAAGGAGAAATACCAGAGATAGATTGTTCTGCCATAGCTCCATGAGCCGTAACAGTTGCAACTAATGGATTTGAAACCTGAGATGTTGGAGTTTGACCATGGACTGAAAGTTGTTGAATCAAAGACTGAATTTGAGCTGAATTCATCTGACTGATATCTAAGTTCACAGCAGAAGTAGCTGGAGCTGGAAGATATGTACCAGCAGAGGTAGTTGTAACATTGGCTACTGCATGAGAGGAAGGTCTAGGCGTGGTAACAGAACCAAGAACAGGAGCCTTTGAAGCATTATAACCAGAATTCATACTCTTATATCCAGGGATATAGCCTGGAGGATATCCATGCTTTTGGAAACACTTTTGAATAACATGACCAACTTGGCCACAATGTGTGCACACAGGTCTAGAAGAACGAGGACGAAATTTGTTGTTCTGAAACGCTGCATAAGCCACATGATCATAAGGAGAAGTACTAGGAATCAGAGAGGAAGCTTGAGGATTCACAATTTGAGAATTGTCAGAAGTCTGGAAAACAACATTTCCAGTTTTAGAAGGAGGTTGAATCATCTTCTGCCTCTCATCCTGAGTAACCAAATTAAAAACATCTTCAATGGAAGGAATAGGCTTCAACATCAAGATATGTCTCCGAGTAGACTCAAAACCCTCATTCAAACCCATGAGAAACTTCGTTACACGACTCCTCTGTTGCAATTTTTCCCATAAAGCTGCTGCACTACACTCACATTTACCACAAGTACATACTGGAAGCTCAACATAGTTACGATATTCTTCCCAAAGAGTAACAAGCTCAGTATAGTACGCACTCACATCCATAGATCCTTGTTGTATACTACTAAGTCTTTGTTCAATTTCATACACACGAGGTGCATCATCTTGTTTGAATCTTGATAACAAATTCTTCCAAATACCTTCAGCCGTAGATATAAACAACAAGCTTTGACCTATCTTCTTACTAACAGAATTCATTATCCATGTTGCAACCATATCATTGCAACGTGACCAAGAACCAAAATCACGATGATTCTCAGAAGGTTTCAAGATCGTACCATCGATAAAACCGAGTTTATTGCGTACATTGAGCGCCATTCGAACAGATCTTCGCCAAGAATGAAAATCAGCACCAGACGAGAGACGATCCGAGACTAAAACGAGACCTGCATGATCAGAATTGTGTAGATAATACGGATTATCATATTGATCAACAGAAATTCTCGAAATATCACCAGTAGAACCCGATGAAGCAGGAGGAACAGTCGTCGCCATTGGAGCTAGGAAAAGCTTGGAATCGCGGAAAATCAACCAAGATAACGTACCAGGATCCCCAAGAAAACCAGAAAAGAAAGCAAAACGAGATGAATCAAAGAGTAAAGAAGATCAGCGAAGAAGATGATGTTAAGATGATGTATCGATTCACTCATGGAGCTCAAAATTTAAGCTTGAACAAAGCGAAATCGATGAATAGAGGTACGATTCAATGTGAATCGATGATTGATGAAGAAATTTGTGATGGAAGCTAAGAAAAATGGAGAAAAAGTTGTTAGAAAAGCTGTTAGATCTGGTTTTCTCGGGAAAATTGAATGAGAAAGAGAGAAGAAAATCTTTTAGCTAATGATACCATATTAACTTTCTCTAAATGAAAGTAATTTCTCATTAACCGTGAAAAGTATATGTGTTACATGTATATATAGACATTAGGATCAAGCTAAAGGAAACTTATCCTAAACTAACTATATATCTTAATAAATAATCTGCCTTTCGAAGCTTACGGTGGAGAAGAGGTAAGCCAATATATCTGATGGGGAGAGAACCCCTTTGGAAGCCAAATATGTTAAGAGATTCAGCTTCCTCCTCCGGGTTCAATCCGGCTGTGAAAAGGTTTGTTTTGTCTCTATTCATACTTAGACCAGATAAACTTTGAAAGGAGACAAGAGAAGAGGCTACACCTTGGAGGGATTGAGCTGTTCCATCAAAAAGGATGATAATGTCATCGGAAAAAGCAAGATGAGATATCTTAGGATTCCTACCAAGAGGATGGTAGCCAATATTTCCCGCATCAAAATGTGAGTTAATCAGATTCGAATAAACCTCCATAGCCATGATAAATAAGGAAGGGGATAGTGGATCCCCTTGCCTCAAGCCTCTGGCTCCTCTGAAATATCCACAAAGTTCCCCAGTGACATTGATTGAGAAGGAGGTCGTTGTGATGCACAAAGCAATCCAATTTGTAAATAATGGTGGGAAATCCGCCGCTCTGAAGATCTGAATGATGAAATCCCAGCTGACGTAGTCAAAAGCTTTCCTTAAGTCAACTTTCAGTAGCCCTCTCTTTGAGATGTCAGATTTACCAAATCCCTGAACCATTTCGGTTGCTAAGAGAACGTTTTCAACCAATAGCCTCCCTTGAACAAAAGCAGATTGAGAATTGGAGATCATGTATGGAGTTATTAGTTGTAGTCGCCTTGCTAATATCTTGGAGACAATCTTGTAAAACACTTTACAAAGTGAAATCGGTCTGAAATCAACTAGTTTCTCAGCTCCAATTTTCTTAGGGATCAAAGAAATAGTTGTATAGTTCCATTGCTTTAAAATCTGACCAGATTCAAAAAACTCCAAAACTGCCTTTGTTAAATCCTCGCCAATAATGTTCCAAATTTTTCTGTATGAATTCACTTGTGAATCCATCGGGGCCTGGTGTCTTATTTAAAGGAAGATCAAAAACCTCTAGTCTTACGTCTTCAGCAGTAACATCAGCCTGCAACATCAGCTTTGTAGCCTCACTGCATCGGTATTTAGTGAAGAGAGAAATATGATCTATATCCACCTCATTCAATACTCTCGAGGAGACTCCAAACAACTGAGAAAAATAATCAACACAATTGGATTTAACTTCATCAATACCATCAATCCTCTCACCTGCATTATCTAAGAGATAGTGAATCTGGTTTGTTGAACGCCTTGACGCCACAGTTCTATGAAAGTAAGCAGAGTTGCAATCTCCACTTTTTATCCCCTGAACTCTAGATCTTTGAAGCAGGAATTTTTCCTCAGCTAAAGCAAGACTCATCCAAGTCTTATGAGCATGCTTTTCTCTGACAGCCCTTGAATTAGATGGGTTAGACAACAATCTATTTTGATAATCCAGAAGAACTAAATGAGCCTCCTTAACCCTGTTTTCTAGATTGGAAAAATGTTGTTTATTAATATCCTTTATCACCGGTTTCAAGAGCTTCAACTTCTTAAATAAACAAAACATTGCAGTACCATGAACTGTAGTATCCTGCCAATGGTCAACAACTCGAGGAAGGAAGTCAGAATGGTCTAAGAGGAAGTGAGACACCATGAAAGGTTTCTTCACGCCAACTCTATTCCCGAACACAATGCAAGATGGATTGTGATATGAAATATCTGGCTCTCCAAAATGACCATAAGACAAATGAAATTGTAGCTGCCATTTACCATTGATTAGAATACGATCTAGTTTCTTGGCAATAGGATTCTCCTCTTGATTGTTCCACCAAGTGAAGAGGTTACCTCTGATTGAGAGATCAAATAGACCAGCAAAAGAAACACAATCTCTAAAATCTTGAATTCC
Organism: Arabis alpina; assembly: GCA_900128785.1. Lineage (NCBI taxonomy): Eukaryota > Viridiplantae > Streptophyta > Magnoliopsida > Brassicales > Brassicaceae > Arabis > Arabis alpina. Next base: position 16,594,140 of record LT669794.1, on the reverse strand, counting down.
CCTCGATATTCTTGTTCCGCCATTTGATTTTTCATAAGGGTTTAGGACTTGATTAAAGTCCCCCATTACTGCCCATGGTTTGTCATACACAATCGGGTCTCGGGCGAGCCCTCTAAGCTCTTCCCACATATGCTCTCTACCACCTTTACTATTTACTCCATAAATATAGGAAATAAAAACCTCAGTCGATGAACGAGGAAGTTTGATCACACAGGTGATCATTTGACTTGATTTAGAATGGATTGTAACGGAGACGTAGGATCCCAAACCACACAAATCCTTCCAAGCTCAGCAAACTCATAGTTAGTTTCAAACTTCCAACCTGGAAACGTTGCTTGAATGTATCTTTGAGATTTGCTTACTTTCACGCGAGTCTCTACTAAACTACAAAAAAATGGCTTGGTCTGCCGTAGCCAATTCATGAAATTTCTACGCT
>LT669794.1:15906482-15969154 GCA_900128785.1 Arabis alpina | reverse complement strand
AATCATGTAAATGTTTACCCATATAGACTTATCAAAAGATTTTGATAAAGTGATTCGTAATTGAAAATCATCGAAACTCCGGCAGAGTTATCATAAGCAGTACGATGATAATAATATATGATAAAAGATCACTAGCTATTGATATTTATATGAAAATCCCCGAAGGATTTCAATTGCTAGAAGCAAACTCATTTTGGATTTTAAGAGTTTATACATTCTTAACGAAATTTGGAAAATGATTTGTTATAATGTATGTTGATAATTGAACATCATTATAACTCCTGAAAAGATCTATATATAGTGACATATCCGAAGAAAGGATTTGGGAAAACAATCTTGGAAAGATAAAATTATCTTCAGATATCTTAAGTTGAATATCTAGCGAAAAATATGTTAACTTAAAAGATCATTGCAGTTGTAGGATATTACAGAAAATGCTCATATGTATTTGGTCATGAAGTACCATACATAAAATGAGATTAGAGCAATTCAATGATTTATTTCATGATTGAAATATGTGTTTGACAAAAGAGAAAGTCAAATATAATAGCTTTTACAAGAAGAGCATGAATATTATGTACAAGAGAAATGTTATAGAAAATTGTACATATATGAGATTTAGGCCTTAAGTTCAAATAGCTCAAAATATGATCTTCTGTAAGGAAATGATGTTATGCACCAGAAGTCCAATAATATGAGATATCATATGACAATCATTTGAGTTTGTTCATTAAGGTTATGATTATAATAATTCAAAATAGACAGCATATATGATCGGAATTCATCTCCTGAAGAAGATGTCTCCGAGGGGGAGAAACATAATGCGTGGATGTACTCTTTTTTCCTTATCATAGTTTTTATCCCATATAGTTTTTCTATGAAAAGGTTTTTAACGAGACATCAAAGAACACGCAAATGATAGACACTTATAGAAATATATTATCATTATAATGAAATTATAATGAAAGTCTATCAATCTCCCAGAAACATGTCATCCATGAATGATATCTAGAGAGACAAAGAGAATGATCCAAATGAATCAACTAGAAGACCGATGAGTTACAAAAGAATGGCGATGTACATGTTCTAAAGGTTGTTCAAGCGAAACTTTGGCAGACTTATTTTCAAGACACTTCCAACTACTACTTTCAAGAAACAAGTTTGCAGCATCAAGAAGATCTCAAGTTATGCAGTCATCAGGGGAGTAAAAACACGTTGCACTCTTTTTCCTTAACCATGGTTTTGTCCCAATTGGGTTTTCCTGATAAGGTTTTAATGAGGCAACATCTTATGCGTATTAGGATTATTTTTACTCTAATGGCATCCAAGGGGGAGTGTTATAAACCCATTTAGTGGATGCCTATTAGAGGCCCATGCTCTACAATATTTCTAAACCCTACTTCTTCTCCAAGTATTGTATCCTATATATACTCATTATTCTCTATGAAATAAGACATCAGTTTCTCTTCTCCTCTTTACTAAAACAAAAGTCTAATAATCTCATTTGTGGAATCGGGTATACTTTTTATGGATACGTATAGTGATTATAATTTTGTAGCTAGGGAATTGAAAATTTGGAAATGACTAATATTTTGTTATGTATGTGTATATTCTTCCTTTTTATATATTTTGTTTCCGTTTTTATTAATATTTCAAAGTTTTGTATCATAATGTGAAACATTTGAAATGTATTAACATAAACGAAATGATTTGATTTTTTTTTAATTTAAATGGATTTAGGGTTTAGGGTATCATAATTTTATCAATAAATGAATGTATGCTTTGGTTAACAAACTATAAAAAAGACAAGAAGTTATTATTTCGCAAGTTATATAAACAAAATTAAACAAATCAAATCTTTAATTTAGGGTTAGGGTATAAAAATACATAGATAATTTGTGATAAATGTTTAACACATTTATCACATGTGATAAATGTTCTTTCTACAAAAAAAAACTTGTGATAAACGTTATTGTTCTATAATGGAACATGAATGTTTAATTTAAAATTTAGAGTTTGAGGTTATGGTTATGATTTAGGATGTCATAATACATAAAAAAAATTTGATATAAAATTTAACTTTTATAGATCAATAATTGTTTGATTTTAGGGTTTAGGATATCATAGTACATAAGATAAACTTTTGACATAGAATATTACTTTTTGTGAATAAATGAGTGTGGTTTAAGGTTTAGGGTATATATACATAACTATAGATATTAATGAGATTCAAAAAATTTGTATAGTATATTTAAGAATTGTACTATTTATTGAATATTTTGGATTTACCCATTTAGGGTATTGATTAGGGTATATATAGTGTTTTTTCAAGTTTGCTTTAGAAATTTTTTATTCTTAATATTATTTGATGAAGTTAAGTTTTTGTACTCTAACCCTTTGACTATTTCCTAAAACATAATATTAAAACCTATATTCCAAACCCTAAATTGTAGAAAATTAATCATTGTTAATAACATGCCGTTTCATATTAAGAACATAAAATATTACAAACATATAAACTAAAAAGTGAAATCTGTGAATAAATTAATATATAAATAAATAGATTATTGTTTCATGAATATATTGATAGTTTTAAAGTATAAGAGTATAGTCTAGAGTATAGGGTTTAGGTTTTACATTTTGTGGTTGTACATTTTTAGCCTATTATTAAAATTATATATGAGATTAAATCGAAAATTTAATTTTTAACTAGTTTTGAATACATATGCATAAGTTTTATTAAGTGTTTTTAATTTAAAAGTTTAGGGTTTCATATTGCTACTAATAATTACAATAGATGTTGTCTCTAAAAATTGAAAAATTTGGGTACAAGATATTTGCGTTTCAGATTTGTTTTTCCCGGTTAAAATATTTTGGCAAAATTGAATTTGTAGGATCACTAGGATCGATGACATGGCAATTTTAGAGAGCTGATCTTGTCCGTCCGAGTTTTTGTGAGTCAATCTTGTCCGTTAAACCCTTCCTGAATCTCTATTTTCTTTTTCTGTACCTTGTCTCTACGACAAATCCATTAGGGATTTTGAGAGAAGAATATAGTATGATTTGATTTTCTTGTTTATCTCTTTCAATCTTCCTCCAATCTCTAAACTTCCCTCAGATTTGTACTTCTTAACTGTGAAGGGTTTGTTCACCGTAGTCAGATGAAGCTGGTGGTTTAGGATTGGATTGTATAGCGGAGATCAGGATGGAATTAAGTCTTGAGACGATAGAGAGAAGTTTTCTTTGATGGTGGTTGCATATCGACGATGACAGAATTCATGCTTCCATTCAGGTGTCAATTGCTTTATATTGGGTGTGTGTATTTGATTTATGGCTGGGTATGTGTTTGTATGCTCGATTTTAGCAGTATTTGCTTAGTTTATGTAGCATCTCAAATTCCTCTTGATTATGTGTTTGGTTCTTTTTAGTTATTAAATTTTTGTTCTTGATTTTGTCTACAAAACCGAGATTCTCTAGTTTAATCTAGATGTTTGCGGTTTCTATATCACTTGTCTAATTTCTTCTTTGATCTTGGGATATGATCACATAATCAATGATGTGAATCGATTTTTATATGACTCATTATGTTGTTTCATGTGGTTAATGTGTCTGATTTATTAGCTAAGCCTTTGATTACTTGTGGTGGTTGATTATGCATGGAAAACTAAGTCTTTGATTACAAATTGGTGGCGTTTTTGGATAACTAAACTTATTTGCTAGTGAATTCATGGATCTTAGTGTTTTCCGATGATTATAGGTCTGAAGCTTGGAAAAAAATGAAGACTAAATGATTTGCTGATGGTGAGATCTTTGTTTAGCTGCAAGAGATTGTAAGGGGATGCGATGTGTTCCTTCTACAGCCTGAACCTAGTGTAAGGGAATGGAGAGTCTTCTCTGTGAAATTTTTGACTAGAGGACGAGAATTTGTTACTCGGAGTAGGGATGATTCGATTTATGTTTATGACTTTGAAGCAAATCGATTTGAATGAGATCTAATTGGATCGGTTTTTGCTTGCGTAATATACGATTTTGTATTGTAGATTTTTTTGTATGATGGTTACATATAATAACAATAAATTTGGTAATTTTATTTGAACAGATTCATTTCTCACAAATTTTATTTACTTATCACAAATTAAATATAATTAAAAGTAACGATAAAAAAACATATAATTAAAAGTAATAAAATATTACTATAAAATACAAATTAACAAAATAAATTATATTAATTATTTTATATATCATAGGCTTATTAATATAAATAATAGCATTTTTAAATTGCTATCATTGAATATAAGATCGCATAATAAAAACTGCTATAGTAAATGAAATTATGATAGCAATCATAAAAACCGCTATCTAAAGTGGTGGACCTAAGATGACAGGTCCTAACATAACGCTTTTTATAACGCTATAATATCGTTAGATAGCGTTTTTCGTATGCTAAGAATACTCATATTTCCTGTAGTGGTTTCAGGTGTTTTATGCCTATCACTAGGAACTCTCTAAGAGGGAATCTAGTTTTACATGAAGAAGAGATTGATAGACTTGAACGAGCTCTTAGAAGAGAGAGAGCGCTTAAGATGGCTGGAGAAGATGACCATCGAGAGATAACCGAGGAGGAGAGAGCCCTCGCTGCTGCTGCTGCCCGTGGAGAGGAACGCCAAGAGGCTGAACAACCTCTTGATGGACGTCCTAACCTACGAGCTCGTGAAAATGTCATTGAAAATGTCGACGTCCCACCAGAAGATCCTGTGCGAAATCAACACCATGTGGAAGACCAACATCTTATTCAATCGGTGAACCAAAGGAACCAACCACGTGCTCCTCAACTTCAACACCAAGGGAATGCTAATTTCCAGCAACCCCAATACCAAAGACAAGCACCATTCGCCCAGCCTCAACACCAAACCATTGGAGATGTCGATTCCTCCAACACTTTCTTCTTGGATAGAAACCCAATTCGTCCACCGCCGTCAAACCGGCAAGATTTTGAGATCAAGCCCCAACAAAACTAATTCCATGGTTTGCCATCCGAGCACCCGTTTGACCATATCGACACCTTTGAAGAAATTTGCAGTACAACTTGTGCTAATGGAGTTCCGGCTGATTACTTTAAGTGCAAGATCTTCTCGTTCTTTGAACGAAAAGGCACTTAGATGGATGAAGTCGCTGCCCCTTCAATCCATTACCACTTGGGAAAAATACAAAGGAGGCTTCCTGAATCAATTCTACACGAAGCAAAGATCGAGTTCCATAAGGAACAAAATCTCAAGTTTCAAGCAAGAAGCTACGAAGTCATTCTTTGATACATTGGAACGTTTGAAGGAGTACACTAGGGATTTCCCTAACCATGGTTTTAGTAAACATATGGAATGTCTTCTACAATGGAGTCGACTACACGCATCAAACATCTTTGAATGCTGCAAGTAATGGAAACTTCATGACCAAGCTTGTACCTGAAGCTAAGCAATTGATTGAGAATCTTGCTGCAAGTGATTCTCATTGTTCCCAAGACTACAATAGGAGCATCCACCCCACACGGTCTTCATCCGAATCAACTAAAATCGCGGAGCTTAAGACTATGGTTTCACAACTACTTACAGCTCACCGTGGAGTTCATGCTGTTGAGGAGGTTGTTGGTCCGAATTTTGAGCCTAACTTGAAGAATTTTGAAGGCACCATAGAAGATAATCAAGAGGAAGTATATTGGAGGTAACTACGGAAATCGAGGTTTCAACAACAACTATCGATCGCACTCAAATCTGTCCTACCGGAGTAATATTGTGGAGAAACCCTCAAGAGCAATTCTATCCTAAGCAAAACACCACTCATGGAGCCCAATACCAGCCTAGACAACAGCCCTACCCGACGGGTATGTACCCAGTGAAGCAACCATTCCCTACCACCAAGCCTAATGCACCATTCACTCTGGATGCTAAGCTTGAAGAGATGAAGAATCAACTACTAGAAGCTCTTGGTTAAACCAAGAAGGAGATTAAATAAAAGGTTGATAACGTCTATGCTGAGCTAAACAAAAAGGTTGAGTCTTTTTGGACTCATGTTTCCAAGATGGATGTCCAACTCGCCCAAACAATCGAAGTTGTAAAGAAATAAGAAGAGGAGAAATCAAGGAAGTTTTGCAACGTTTCTTCCGTCATTAAGAATACACTCGTGGTTGTTCCTAAACCACTTGACGAGGAGCCTAATTTGGTCCCAAAGACAGTAGAAGCACGCCGACCGGGAGAATCAAGAAGAGCTTACAAGAGAAGGCTTCACGAAGAGCCACTCGAGAAAATTTAAAATCTGGGCAAGTTTGTTGTCCCATGTTTTATCAATGGAATTGAAGTCTTTGATTGCTTGTGTGATACTGGAGCTAATGTCAACGTCATGTCTCTTGCCATGGCAAGAGAGCTTCGATGCTCGGATACACCTTATGGGATGCTTGAAAACGTCATGATGAAAGTAAGAGATGGTGTTGTCCCTACCGAATTTCAAGTATTGGAGATGAAGACCGGAATGCTTAACCCATTGATACTTGGTTTACAATTCTTAGCAACCGCATGAGCCATTGTTGATTTCTCCAACTGAATAATCTCTTTCGCAAAGATCAACAAAAATGTCTTCTACCATGAAGTAAACACAGGGAGTGTTGTAATTTTGAATGAAACTAAGGTTGTGGAACATAGTTTAGACCCTAGAGATCCGATGAGAAGATTGAGAGTTGCTAAAAGAGGAGCTTCAAGTGCTAAGTCTAATAAGGTTGAGAAACCATCAAGGACAAGGCATAAGGAGGTTTACAAAGATGTTGAGCTCAATTTTTACCACAAAGGAGAATGATGAGCTAGAAAGAGCCGTTGATGAAGATCTCACCGATATATTAAACGTGATCAAGATCATTGTGCCAAGAGAAGACAAGGCCAATCCCAAGGAGACCATTGACAAGAAGCTTGAAAACATGTTGAAGCTTTTCCCGACAGTTGTTGTTGTCAAGTATGACATTTGGAGACACGCCTAAAATCTCTCTAGGAGATGAAAAACCCACGGCCAAGGAAGCTAAATGAGTCATCAATCCTTTAGTGGATTCACCGAAAACTTAATCATCGATAAGGAGTCGAGCTAATGACTTAAACAAGCGCTCTTGTGGGAGGCAACCCACATTTTTGTTTTGATTTTGATGTTCTTATTTCTTTCAAGTTTTGAATTTTGATTTTGGTTTTTGGATTTCTAATCTTTTGTTTTGGTTTTTGCAGAAAAAAAAGAAGCAGTGAACCGGTACCGACCGATGGTACCGATCGGTACCGGAGAGTCACGAACCGCGGGACGAAGATCGTCGGTACTGTACCGATCACCTTATGCAATCGGTACTGAGAGACGATCAGCCCGTATCCGGATCGTCGGTACCGACCACCCATACCGATCGTACTATACGATCGGTACCGGGCAATCCGCATCCGTCCCACCCAACCAAACCCGTACCTATTACCGGTACCAAGCAACGTATTCGATCGATACCGGGAAGAGCGTACGACCCTTGACCCATACCGAACACGGCTACTAATCGGGCAATCCGATCGGCACCGAACGTCTGTGTACTGATCCACTCGTCCGTAGACCCATGTCCCGGTACCGACCCCCCACACCGATACACGCACCAGATCGGTACCGAGGAGCAAGCAACCGAGCCCGTATCGAGCAGGGGTTCCGATCATGTAATCCGATCGGTACCGAGGAATTAAACCGGTACCAACATTTCACATACCGATGCCGCACCACCCGAGCATCAACCGCGACCCACACCCGAGGTAAGTACCGACCACCAGTACCGGTTAACCAACCCGATCGGTACCGGGGTCGTTTGGTTAGGTAAGTTTTTCGGTTCAATTTTAAATTTCTAAACCGGTCCCAAACCAAATTTTAACCGAAAATAAACCAATTCCACTTAAAAATCTGATTTTTAAAAGAGTCTTTTCCCTTTAAACTTGTCTCCCAAAAACAAACACCATCTCTTTCCTCTAAAAAAGTGTTTTTGAGCTCAAGAATCCTAAAAATTTAATTTTAGGGTATTTGCTTAATTCACTAAGATTTGTTTAGTTTTTCCATAAAAATTCAATTCCCCAAACCAATTTCTCTTAAAACAAAGGTATGCTCACCTAATTTTTTGATTTTTGCAATTTCCAAGTTATGAACTTTTTCAATTTTCTCTTTCATTAGACTTATTCACTTAAGTTGTTAGAAAAATAGCTTAGAAAACTTGGTTAGGCATTGAATATGATTGAATTGTGAGCTTATTACACGATTAGCTTAATTAATCAACTTTTCACCAAAAATTGAGTTTCTGGGTTACTCCATTAAAACGAATTTGGATGAATTGGACGTTGATTTTGCATTGATTAGGTTGGGTTTATCATATATACATAGGATTAGAATATATTTTGACATGTTTGAGCTAAAATTTGAAAGTTTTTGGAAATCTTCATATGTCATTAGCATTAAATCCGAAAATTATGATAAAAATTTGGAAAAATTATTTGGTTTTAGAATATCATTCTTACATGTTTCTAATCCATTTATGTGCTTTGAATTTATTTAATTTCTCATTTGAAGCAATTATTTTGGAATTTTTAAAATTCTTGATAATAACATCGATTTTCGAAGTTTTTCTTTTGTAGGTACTATGATGGATGGTGAGAATGCTCAAAGGAGATCCACAAGGATCCCTAGACACAAGGAGGCAACACCACTCATAGGAGACGATGAGACCATCGCTTCAATTCGAGCTCATTCGAGCAAACCATCGCTTCAATTCGAGCTCATTCGAGGAAACCATCGAAAGGCGCTTCAAAGAGATTTGATAAAGAGATATTGTGAGGAGATGATGAGAAACGAGATTACACCCTTAGAGATGAGGAAGAAGAGGCTTATGACGAGCCTATGATATTTGTGGAGATCACCCGAACTATCCCACCTAAACCAACGGTGAGGAGGAAGAAATCGAAGAAATCGCACACCACTTCGAACATGGAGTTCACTCAAGCTCCACAAGTGGCAATGAAGTTTGTTGGGAGTGATATGAGAGCCAATGTTGACTACATGGCTGGTCTTAAGAATTTTTCTATGCTACCCATCCCAATGATTGATTATGAGACGCTTGATTTACTCGGTATTCGACAAGATGTTGATGGTACATTGATGCATTAGGATTGAAGAAATTCGTGGCCACCACTCACCCAACATATGTGGACATCACAAGAGAGTTCCTAGACACCGTGACCCTAGCCTACCAAAGGAGGAAGATTGTTGAAGCTAAGGAAGGAATTCTAGCTTTTACGGTTAAAGGAAGGTCGTTTGCTTTGAGTATTGAGGAGCTTTGTGATATTTTGGGTTTTTAGTGCCATGAGATGATAATGTACAGTGGTAGTAAGGAGCACTATGACATATGGTTGAAGATTGCAAACGAGAAGATCAAACCCGGAGAATCTAGAGCCCCACGGATTACACACCCGGCGATTCGTTACGTGTATTACCTTGTTTCGCAATAGATTTTTAGTAGGACCGACCGTGGAGTGGTCAATCAAGATGATTTTTACATGCTTATAGCACCTTTTGTGGAGAAGCCCGAGCTAGTTAACTATGGATCGCTTCTACCTCATCGAATGGTTCGAATTATGCACGATGCCGCTAAGGAGAATATAGTGAAGAAAGCTTGTAGTGATTTTGGAGGGACCATCATGAAAATATTGTTGGCTTGTGGATTTGATTTTAGCCAAGAGACACGCCCATCACTTGAGGATAAGCAAGACCTTCTAATACTTCAAAAGAAGCATTTTATATGCGGATGGTATGAGAACTCCACGAGCTTTGGCTACCTATTCACGCCACCATACATGGATGAGAAGAAGTGTGTTTTCCTTCCTTACAAGTAAATTCCAGTCTTGAGTAGTGGCGTGGTTACCTTTGACCCACCACGCTCCACTTGGTTTATTCGTTGTTCCGGTGATCCGATTGTTGGCGTTGCACTTTACTACAAGAACGTTATACTGGCACAAAGGGAGAGTGCTAGAGGGATACAAAGAAGCACTGCATCACAGCCCTCCACCTCCCACATGCCACCCTTAGAGACGCCACATGATGAGCCTCCAACCGACGGTCATAGGGACAATTTTCAAGCTAGTTTCGAGGAGGAAAAGGAGAAACGTTTGGCTCTTGAAGCTAAGGTTTCTAAGCAAGGGAGGTTGATCTCTACACTAGTGAGAGCCATGAAGAAGTCCGTTCCACACTTCTTCAAGAGATCAACCACGAGAAGATCCTAGACTAGCCATGATTCGGTGAGCTTTTCACTATTGTCCGATTTTGTTGATGATGGAGATAAGGATGACGATGCTACTAGTCACCAATACACACGTAACCACGGAGAGCACACACAAGACACACATGGACAGCAACTGGTCATCCATGATGATGATTTCGACGGTACAGAGATCCTTGATCTCAACACCGACGACGAGCACATTCCAGGAGAAGTTCCGGACACACCTGAGACGGTTTCAGAGACCTTTTGAGCCATGTGTTACGACTTCAATTTTATATTTACCTATCTTTTATTTTTCACTTTTATTGAGTCGATCTCCCAATTATGGACTGCTTTCACTCCGGGACGGTGTGAAGTAAGTCTGGGGGATTTAGTTGTACTGATGAGTTTTTCTGTTTTCTTATGTTTTCATTCGGATTTCATTGAGTCAAAAACCTATTTTGAGCGATTGACATCTTATGAATGTATGCCCAGATGTTGTGATTCAGTGACCATTGTTACAGGTTTGTTCAGGATAGACGATTCGGAAACCTACAAGACTTGAATTTCCCCAGAAAATTTCGAAAATGCACTGTCTCCAATCAACCCAATTCTGGCTCTATTTACACCAATCCATCCACCGTTTCTCATTGGAGGGGTTGGCTCAAGGAAACATCACATTCAAGACATCTTTTCCCTTTTTACCACCCTTTTGTTGTCTTGAATGGCCAGCTCATCTTTAGTTGGTACCCCACCTATACCCTTAACCTTCTTTCAAACCACTTGCACTCTTGTTCTTAACCCTGTATGGAGATGTGTGCAAAAATGTCGGAGAGAAAGAGGATCGACGCAGTTCTAACCACTAGAGATGCGACGATTGGAGTATAGAAGATGGAGTACAAAGACAAAGTTTTTAACAGCTTAATTGAAGATTATGGAGCATTTTGGAGCATTGTGGAAAGAGGAGTTGAAGTCGCTAGGACGGATTCAAAATTGCCGTCAGATATTGGTGTCAATCAACACCAAGGGTCTGTGTCGATCAACACCAACGCATAAAAAAAGGACTCTTTTATTGAGTCAAAACTTGTAGAGAATGACGACCTTTACTAGGAACAACGCTTAGTTCTTCGACTTATAGTTGTTGCCACAAAGCCTTTGGAAGGAGCGGATTCAAAACCATATGATAGTACAAATTCCCCTCTTCTCACGGTTTGCAAGACGAAGTAGATCAAACTCTAGACTACCACACTTGATCTCCATCTCATTACTTATCTCTGATGATATCACGACAGTAAATGATCCAACATTTAGGACTTCTTATCCTTTTTACCACTCTTTGTTAATCCTGAATGACCAGCTCATCTTTAGTTGGTACCCAACCCCTAACCTTAACTTTTATTCAAACCTTATGCAATCTCCTTTTCCCTTTTGACTTATATGCATGCATGTGTAAAAACGTCGAAGAGAAAAGGGACTGACACAGTTTTTCATTCACAAGATTGCACGGGAAGAGACATTGGTTGGAGTATATGGAGATTCACAACGAGCTTGGCATTCCTTGGGATTCACACAGTTATCATGGTAGTTGTCGAGACATCTTATATACGTAGATCATTCCCCCTTCAGTATTCAGTCAAAACAAAAAAAGAAAAAAAAAGAATTAAAAAAAGGAAAAGGAATGATCAAATTTTAAAAGGTCTCTAGTTCTAAGAAGTCCCAAGGAATCAATGGATGGAGTGAAGTGTATGGATCAAAACCTTACTTGGAGCAGAGTGCGTAAGTGAATGAGAAACTGTTGGCATCAACTGGACCAGTCTCTCTATGAGCAAAATCTCCTATTCACAAAGGAATTTGGTTTAGGAATTTTGTGAACAATTCAAACCTCAACTTTAATGCTTGCTTAAATGATTTGAATTCACAAAGGAATTTGGTTTTCTAGGGTTATGCATAGATAATTAATTCAACGGAAGTCGTTTAATTTTACATTAGAGTTTCAAGTTCGAGAGCAAATCTTCATTAAAATCATATCAATTTTTGTAATCTGCAATTTAACTTTACCTGAGAATTTTCCAAAGCCTAACTCCTTGTCAAATTGAAGTTAAATCACAAACCAATCTTATTTTATTTACATTGATTTTTTGCATTCATTCATACATTATTCACTTAACTTAATTCAAAGTTAGAATTCTATTGTGCGATAGAGATTTCATGTATTTGATTTCTACTGCATATGATCTCTTAATTTGAGAGAGTAGCTGAGGGTAAATTTGAACATATCAGTAAGATCACATCTTTTCGAAAATATTTCTTAGAGTCGCGTCTCTTTGAAGAAAAAAATGTTTTATAGTTATTTTGAAGGGTTGTATTTTTTAATTATTATTACTATATACTTTAGGGTTGCATTTTTAAAAAGTATTTTGCAAAGTCAAGTCTTTTAAAAAAGAATCGCTTTATGGTTATTTTGAGGAGTTGTGTCTTTTCAGATTGGTAGGGTTGTGTGTTTTCGAGAATATTTTGTAGAGTCGCGCCTTTTCAAAAATACCGTTTTATGGTTATTTGGAAGAGTTGTGTTTTTTGAATTCATAGGGTTGCGTTTTTTCAACAATATTTTGTAGAATCGTGTTTCATTGAAAGAACGCTTTATAGATATTTTAAAGGGTTGTGTTTTTGTAACTATTATTACTTTATATTTTAGGGTCGCATCGTTTAAAAACTATTTTGTAAAACCAATCTTTTCGAAAATAACCACTTTATGGTTATTTTGAATGGTTGTCTTTTCGAATTTGTAGGGTCGCATCTTTCCAAAATATTTTGTAGAATCACGTATTTTCGAAATTAACCGTTTTATGGTTATTTTGAAGAGTTGGGTCTTTTTAAATTCGTAGGATCGCATTTTTCGAAAATATTTTGTAGTCGCCTCTTTTTGAAAAAAACTGGTTTACCTCAATTATTACATAATCTTTATAAATCCAATCTGGGTTACCTCAATTTAAAACCTGATAAATAACCATGCCTTAAATTCTATTAGAGATGATTATAGGTCTATGTTCGTATGTTTGTCGAAAATAAATAGTATCTTTGATTGTGATGACGTTTTTTTTAAAAGTGTAGTCGGGAGGTTCTTTACCACCCCGCAGTTTCGCGGGGGTTCGAATCCTAGTTTTAACGCACACACACAAAAAAATTGGTCAACTAGTACATTAAAAAAATTTCATTTTCAACCATTCTATATTTTAACATATTATATATTTCATTTTGTTTAATTTATCATAATTAATCATATCTTAGTCAAGTATACGTATAATTCAAACAAAACGCTCTCTCCTCGCTCTAAAAGGGGGTAAATTAGATCTAGGGTTGCAACTCAACCACCGTTAATTGATGACAGGAAGCTCCTCCTCCGCCAATGTAGTCGACTGAGAAGCATGCTTCTCACTCTCGGGTCGTCGGCTAGAATCAACCTGAGACCCTCTGTGACGAGTTGCAAACCTAGCCTCTACCATGTACTTCTCTCTCCACCACCTGAAATCTCACTGCCGGTGAGCCACCTCTCGTTCCAACCACTGCCTCCGTTCTCAGCGAGTTGAAGAGGAGGTCAAGCACGATCCCACTCCTCCCAAAACCACCAGATCCGACTCCCCTCCAAGCCACCAGATCTGTTCGCGTGACCCCACCACCGGACCTCCCAACACCACTGTTCCCTCCACCAGATCTCACCTCACCGTGGGTTGTAAAACCGCCTCCTCCATCGGATCCACCAAACGATTCTCTCGAGATAACTCAAGCTTCACCGCTGCTCTCCGTCTTAAAGAATCATCACCCCTTTGACCCTTTTCCTCACCTTCATGCTCTATATCCACCACCTCCTTCATGGCCGAAACATGGTAAGGCTTATGGTTTATCCAAGCCAACACACCAACACAAGGCATTTGGTTTATCCAAGCCGACGCACATGAATCTCAGGCCGACGCATCAATTTCCTCTACCTTCCGCAACACAAATCGATTTCATGAAGAAAACTTCTGGAGAAGCTTCGGGCACAGCGACTAGCTCGCTGACTTTTCCGGTAATCGGAATTGCCTTTCTCCATCCTGCAGGTGAACTGCTCAACTCCTTTGGATTGTTGGGCCTGAAAGAGAATTTTTGTTTAGTGGGCTTGGAAGAGGATTATTATGTTGAAGGATTGGCCTATAGCTTCATGTTTTACTTAGTCAATTGGAATTATAATAGTAGTTCGATAGTTAGATACATTTATGTGATGGCATCCTTGATATTGTTTTATGCTACTAGTGCCCTTGATAAGTATCTAGGAGATGAGTGTAAATCAAGGACTTTAGATCCTTTGGTAACTCGAACGAAAAATCCCGAGATGTTTTCGATGAATGTAAAAGGGCTTTCTCGGTAGAATCTGAACCCTTTCCTCTAAAAGAACATCAAACACAACCTTGACGTTGCTTGCCCGGAGATCGGCTCTTTGTCACCGTCGTGGCTCTGTATAATTATTTCTGTTTTATATAGCTTTTCGGATCTATTCAGATCTAGGTTTCGACTTCGACCGATTTTGCTTCCGGCTTGTTCGGATTTAAGATCGTCTTTCTTATATTTTTCTTATCCTTACTCTAGATCTATATGTCCATATCGATGTTTCTCGAGTCGGTTATGTTTTCATCAATCCATGACACTCTTTGTCTAATAGAATAAATCTTCATCTCCCACTTTTGTGATTATAGATGATTAGATGAAGTATCTATGAAGGGATAGAGCATCGAGTTAATGGGAACGGCTGAGGAGGTCAGAATCATTCTCGCAAGGGTGTGTTTGTCGACGGTGTGATTCTTCTCAAGTTCTCTGCAATATACATGGTGACTATGGTTTTACGATCAATATTTATTGATGACAGTTGATAAAGGGTTCATGTCGATACTTGGAGTTGGCTGAATTCGATGTAGAGATTGAACATCGTAGCGGATTATCAGAGGCTAAAGGATTCGGTTGAGTTCTTTGCCTCACGGCGGTGGTGGCTGGTCGGCGGCAGCTTCGTAACTCACATCTCTGGAGCAAGACACGTGTTCTGGTTTAGGTTATCAAGCTGACGCGTGTCAGCAAAAATCTAATGGTTACCTTTGTAATATTTGGCTAAAAGTTGAGCTTTTGTATTAGTTTTAGAGATGGACTGTGATGTATCTTGTAAACCATTTTTCTGTTAAAAATGGATTTGGAGGCCATATCCATTTCTGCCATGAAGCCCATCAGAAGACTAAGTCCTAACTTATCTATTGATTTAATTAATTAAACCATAATGCTTTTTCATTATCTAGTTACTTTATATAATCATAGTTACAAACCCGTTCCTTACATGGTGCATAGTGTGCAATTGCACCATATCCAATAAAAAATTGTAAGTTTTTAAATAGATTTTAGGAGCCATTCATTTTTAAAATTTGTGTTAAATCTACATCTACACACTTGATATAGTTAGAAATTGTTCTGAAATCATTTATACTTTATTCTAGTTAAAGTTGTAACCTCAAAGTTTGATAATTGTATAGTATTTAGTTATAATATTTTATTAGAGTGTTTATAATCTTTTTTTTTTTCTCGTAAACATGTGTTTTCTCCATCACTCTTAAATTAAGTTTCTTATAAGATCAAATCCTTGTTTGGCTAGATAATCATCCCTATCATTATCCTTCCTAGGGATAAACTTAAACACAATGGAGATAAACATGAAAGAACAAATCAAGATCAGATGTGATCCCATGATAAACACATGAGTTAAAAATGGATAAACTCAAACACAATAGATTCATCTTTGAAATAGCATGTTCACGATAGATTTCATCCATGAGTTATTTCGAATCCGAATGGATCCAGAGCTTGGTGATACCCATGGATAACGCTTGAAGAATCGCTGAACTAATCGACCACTTATAATCTATAAGTTTAAAAATCTATTACCAATATTATGCGATTTTACAGAGTCATACACTTAAGCAGACTCGATTAAGGATATATTGATTTTGAGCAATAATATTATGTATATATATATATATATATATATATATATATATATAAATAACATATAAATTATTTATATGAGATATACATATGATGTAGATGTACACGAAAAAATAGTGGAGTAATTATGGGGTGATTGACAAATTAAACTTTAAAAACTGTGAGAACTTTATAAATATTTAAAGACTCTAAAATCGTAATTTACCTAATTAGACTTTGTTGATTTAAAAGTCTTCAAAATCCTATAACTGTTCTTAAAAGTTCTCACAACCATTTTAGTTTTTTTTTCTCTTTGTTCGACAATTTTTCTAAAGTCTATAAAATCAAATTTTTCGTTTTTTAAAATCACAGTTTCTAAAATTTTCTACACCCATTTTACATTTCTTTTAAAGTAATAGTCTAAAACTAAAGTCTCTACCAATCATCTCCGTAATCTCTTATTTGATAAGAAAGTCATGTGTGCATTGATGGGTCTGGCCCATTAGATCTCCATAAATTAGGTTATGTAGTTCATTATATAAGGTTGCATAATGTAGTTCTAAGAAGAGAAGGAGATGAATAGTTCGTTGTCATGTTTTGAGATTTGATATGAATAGTACTAGCTTCTACGACACTTGAAGTACTAAGATAGGCTCAAAATTTATTTCGATTCATCGTTGCAACAGAATATCTAAGGTATATTCAAAATCCTAACATCTAGATTGGATTTAGCATTGCACGAATCCTAATAATTAAATTCGTAATTAATAATTTATAAAGTGTTATCAACCGGTACGATTCCAATACACAAAGCCATAAAATCTCATTTCAACATAACATTAGCTTTTGATGACTTACTTACAAATCATATAATATTAGCTCACAAAAGATATGTTGCTTTTTCGAGAAAACTTACACGTTAATTTCTCTTTTAGGGGAGTGTATTCAATATGGATTTTGGATTGATCTGTGTTAAAATGACAATCCTCTGTTATTCAAATATGAAATTTAAAAACTCTTTTAAAATCCAGTGTTATTAAACTTGTGATTTTAAAGTCCAGTTCAAAATCTAGTGTTATTGGAAATGTTTTAAGTAATGGATTTTAAGATACTTGATGTGATTTTAATTTGTTTTGGTGGATTTTCTTAGTTAAAAAGATAACAAAGCAAATCCCATGATTTTACATGAGATTCTATAGTATTTTAATGACCCAAAACCATCTAAAACTCCATTAAAATCAAATCCCGCTTAGTTTATGTTTTTAATGAGTTATCTATATTTTCTTTTAGTTACAAATTATTTTGCTTTGGAAATTTAGAAATCCTTTCAATGAAGTTTCTCTACTGAAGAATCATTAATTGAAACCTTTTTAATTTCATGATCTACATCCATATACAATAAAGAAGAATCTCGCAATTTAGCTAAATTAAAAGCACAAATTATGAAAATGCAGTTTTGTGTATGTACGTTTGTGTGTATAACGAGTATGTAGTATAAACTAAATAACACATATAGATTTGTTAACTAGAATTCGTTTCCTACTCCCCGGTACCAAATCTAGAATAATTTCACTAGAATAAGATTGCAATTACAATTGCATATGGTTTCCAACACTACAATGTCTACTATTATTTTCTAGATAAATTACCTACGAAGATAGGCATCAAGCCCACATGTTTGAGTACCTACTATTATTTTTCTTAGAAGTCTAAGTTTCCTCTTGACTTTCATCTTCTTTCCATATCTGCGTTAACTTGATCATCACACTAGTTCTATTTCATCAACTCAGTCAACACAACATTCACCATCACTTCATTTCCTTGTAGAAGCCTATGATCTTTTTTATACTTCATTTCTTTTAATTTCATCACATGCACATTAATTGGCTTATGTTATATAGTAATATGTTAATAAAAAGTTTGTAGTACAATAGATAAGGAATTCATTACGACGTAAAAAACTTCGCTTGGTTAGAGTTAATTTGATACATAGGCAGGTGATCTCAAATTGGCAATGTACAATTTGATTTATTCTCCCATATCCCACATAAATTAACTGAGTGGACGATGACGAAAATTGTAAATGCTGAACTATTTGTTTATATTTAGAAATATTCGATATGGTGAAAGAAAAAAAGTTAGATGATGAGTATAAACACCTTCATCGAAGGGATTATAATCAAACCCAAAAAACATTCACTTATCATTAAAAACACACAAAACAGAGAATGATACTACATGGATCTTGTTCCGGAGTGTTTGACATTGTGTGTACGCCGATAACATACCTTAACTTTTTCACCGGCAAACATCATGATCGGCACCCTATGGGTAAATAATTAACTCTTCCATATTTCTTTCATATATAATTTTTTTGAACCATCGATCAAAACACTTAATTGTTATCTTTCACTATAGAAGCCCGTTCTCAGACTGAGCCAAGGATCGGATTGAAGTCTGAGGATTTTGAGAAAGGAATATTGACCGTGTTCATGTATGGAAACTGGGTCAGTGAAAGCTACAAGTCGGTCAAAGCAACCATCACCGTAACTCCTAAGGAACATAGCACAGGTAGCCGCTTGGCGTGGACCATTGAGTTCTAGAAGATTCGTTATGACATGGGAGATCCAGAGAGGATCATTGAGTATCTGGTCAGACACTTCAAGACTATCAATTTCGAAACTGATCTAAGACTTGGAGTTGATGGAAAGAGCGACTTCATTGAGCTACAGTGTCAGGCCGACGAATGCTTTAAAACTTTCATGGAAGGGTTTAAAGATGATGGTAATTAACTCTCATGCATTGATTTATCACTAATATTTCATATTTATAATAATTAAAACCTTAATTTCTTTGTATGTTTTGCACCATAAGCTAACGTTGAGATCGAGGCCGAAGATTGGGAGAATAGAACAAGTACGATGAGAATGAAGAGCACTCATGTCTTCATGCACAACTACAAGACGTTTAGAGTAACCACCACCATTATTCCTATGGTACACAGTGACGGTCGTACGAACGTGGCATATACCATGCCCGGTAGGAACGTGGTGTGGATCATCGACCGTAGCCACGTGGCATGGACCATCGAGTGCGAGCTGTTTTACAACTCCCTCAATCAAAAGTTTTCCACCAGAATAGCTCGCCAGCTCCGTCAGATGATCCATAAGAAGTTTGTGAAATATAGATAGTGCCGTGGCTTTTCCGGGGCCTAAGGCGATATTTGCTAATGTGATTTAATTTAAAATTGACAAATATTTTTTTATATATAATTGTAACGGATAAAATATATTTCATATTGTTTTGTAAAATAAAACAATAAATACTTTATCCGTTTTAAATAAATATTTTTAATATTTTTGTTACATATTAATAGATAAAAAAAATATATTATACCCCTAAAAACAACTATAATTCTTTGTAATTTTTTATACTATTAGTTAGATTTGGGAGTTAAAAAGATAGTTTATCAAAATTGATATTGAAAATCTAAAATGATACTTATTTTAAAACAAAAAACAAGTAAACGACATTTAAGTTATGGAAATATTTTTCATATTAAACATTATTTATAAGATAGTGTGCATATATTCATCATTTTTGTCAATTTGAATAGATTAAATGCAACTGTATAACTAGAAATTGATCTAATAATGAGGAAAATGTAAAATTAAATGGGTTAATAAATTTCTGATATAAAATAAGTTGAATACGAAAAAGAAACAAAAAGTAAAAGGAAAGCACAAAAGAAAGATGAGTCGAGTGTCCATAAAAAAGAAGTGATGAAAGATTAACCTATATAGTAAAATCTTATATAATATTTTAAGGTTCCCAAAATTTCAAGTCATGAGAGGTTGCCATGTGTCACTTATTCTTTTCACATTTGACTTTCTAATTTCTTTATTAAAAAATTATTTAAAAAGAAAACCACTTTAACAGTTAATTCAAAGAATTTAATAGATAATTCAATGTTAATTAATTCCAACAAGTTACTATACATATTAGCCATTATCTTTTTTTTCTTTTGAAACCCACAAAAAGTTATGATTCTAAATTAAATGTATTATTGCGAACTTTTTTTTTTGGAAAATAAATATTTTATTTATTAAATCCATCTTCTTATATAATATCTTATATAATATTTTAAGGTTCCCAAAATTTCAAGTCATGAGAGGTTGCCATCTCTCACATATTCTTTTCACATTTTACTTTCTAATTTTTCTATTAAAAAAAACCACTTTAACAATTAATTCAAACAATTTAATAGATAATTCAATGTTAATGAATTCCAACAAGTTACTATACATATTAGCTATTATTATTTTTTTCTTTTGAAACCCACAAAAAGTTGTGATTCTAAATTAAATGTATTATGCAAACTTTCATTTTTTGGAAAATAAATATTTTATTTATTAAATCCATCTTCTTATATAATATAATAAGATTTTTCTAAACTTAAGTCATGAGAGACTGCCATGCGTCATCTCTTCTTTTGATATTTGTCCTTTTTTTAATTCATTGAAGAAAAAGAAATATGAAGTGTTTTTTATAACTTTAAAATGAATTCCAACAATTTAATAGTTAATTCTAATCTAAATTAATTTCAACAAGTTACAATATTTAGCCGTTATTTTTTTTACTTTCTTTGATATCAATAAAAAATTATGATTCTAAATTAGACGTGTTCTTCTAAATTTTTAACGATTTGAAAAATAAATATTCTATTTATTAAACGCAAAAATATAATGTACTAGACAAATGTTTAAAACTATGTCTTATATAATATTTTAAGGTTTCCAAAATTTCAAGTCATGAGAGGTTGCCATGTGTCACATATTCTTTTCACATTTGACTTTCTAATTTCTCTATTAAAAAAAACCACTTTAACAATTAATTCAAACAATTCAATAGATAATTCAATGTTAATTAATTCCAACAAGTTACTATACATATTAGCTATTATCTTTTTTCTTTCTTTTTAAACCCACAAAAGTTATGATTCTAAATTAAATGTATTATTGCGAACTTTTATATTTTTGGAAAATAATTATTTTATTTATTAAATACATCTTCTTATATAATACTAGGTGATTACCCGCGCATACGCGCGGGATTGTTTATAGTTGTTTTAACTAAGTGTATGCTTGATTTTGCCTTATGAGGTAATGATTTTATATAAATGGCGATCCTACATAAAAAATTTACAGCCATTTTAACAAATATATACTTTTGAAAATTTTAGTGTTTGCATGTATATTTTACTCAAATTCAGTTTTATTACTACATAAGCACTTTAAAACACTCAATCAAATCCTAAACTATATACATTTATAATTTTGTTACAAAGTGATGTGCGGTCGTTTGTTTTAAGGTAAGCAACATCAACTTTTTGGGAAAACAAATTGCATAAGTTTTTTAGAAAGGAAGAAACATAACCTTGGTTGGAAATAATAAAAGGAATGGAGAAACACAAATCTATTTGATCGGATAAAAAAAACATTGGTTGTACAGAGGTAGTTCAGTTTTGGTTTCTTATCCTTGTGGAGGTCGACACACTTGCTGTTTGCCCCTTGGCAGTGTTCTCTCCAGAAGGCGGTGTAGTGATTCCCTCTTCCTCTGTTTTTGATGCCTCATTTCCAGTTTTGGATTGTTCAAACGTAGATGGTGAACCTTTGGCGGAGTGGATGTCCTCTATGCGAAGATCAACATGCTCAAAGTTGTAACATCTTAGTAAAGAGAGAAACCTGTGTGACATGTGTTGACTTTGGTACGTTTTGGGGCTTGTCAAATATGCGAGATACTGTGAATGACTAATGGTGGGATGTGAAACTGAAAGAGGAGAGCTTAATGTGGAATGTGTATTTCTTTCCGATCAATTTACTTGGGAGGATTGGGAGGACTTCTGGCGCCATGTTTGGATCGGCCTGGTGACAATGGTAATTGAATGATTTGTAATGTAAACCAAATACTTTGTAACAGAGGTAGTTAATGACAAATGATGCTAATTTATATGTATATAATTGAGTTGCTTAGACTCCTTACCCACCTTAGTACTTGTTTTAGCTATCCTTGTAGCTTTCTTTCTTGCTAATGGGTTTTCGGGAACTAAGCTTTGGTATGTACCATAATCAACCTTCTCCTGTTTTTATCAACTGCCATCTTCTCTTCTCTTTTTTAGATTTTTCAGTCTTCTAGACACTCAATTTTCCCACTTAAGCTGTATAAGAATTTTCTTTCTTATAACTTCAATAGCTGCTTCTTTCTACAGTAGCCTCCTTTCCAAGCTTGCATATATTCTTGTCAACCTCTATTTGGATTACAGCATTGCTTGGATTTTTAGCTGTAGCTTCCTTTCGTGCTAACTATTTCCCCAAAATTGGGCTTTGAGTTCCATCAGAACTGGCATCCCAAGATTCATCATCCACTGGAATGTTCTCCATTTCATATGCAAAGTTATCCCTTATACGTTTCATCACAGTGTAAGTTACATGGGGGTCATCATCTATTTTAGGACTTTCCGCCTTGAATGTTGTTTGGAGCTGATTAATTTCGGAGATCGTGGGGCATATTATATCGTAACGTAGATGTACCAAAAATGGTGTTGGCTTGTTCATACAACTGAACCTGGAAAGCTCTTTTGGTATTGCGGAAGTGACTCTTTTAGCTCTGGTGAAGATGGAAAGCCGATGGCGAGATGACTCTTTTAGCTTGAAGCGATTGTAGACCTCGAAACCGGTGTTAGCGTAGACTGAGCCCTCGTCCAACAATAATTGAAAGCTTGGAAGCGCTTGTACAGGGATGCAACCTTGCATCGTAAATGTAAGAATTTGTAGTGTTGGTGAAAGAGGCAGAGATTTAGAACAGTAGCAAACCTTCTGGCCGATAAGGAGGATATCAACGCCCATTAGCTCTTCTCCTTTCTATATGTTGGGCATCCCAAAATCGGAGTAGTCTACCGAGAACACGCTCGACAGACCTAACCGTAGAGAATGGAACATACGATGAATTATTTTCAAGCAGGGTAATTACGTCGACAATAAGATGTGAATGAGAACAAAACCTACTAGTTGCACATATATATATAGGGCTGGGTGAATGAGGTAGAGTGAATTGACGGTAGAGTAGTGGGGGTTGCATTAAATCAAGTGCAATAATAGCTTAGTGAGTGGGTGCAACGGTTCGACGGCCGTTACGGTGAAGCTAAGGGTCAGGCGGTGGTGTACATGGTAATAAATGTGAAAAGTGAAAACGGTTACATAAGATTTTTCTAAACTTAAGTAATGAGAGACTGTCATGCGTCATCTCTTCTTTTGATATTTGTCTCTCTTTTTTTAATTCATTGAAAAAAAAGAAATATGAAGTGTTTTTTATAACTCTAAAATTAATTCAACAATTTAATAGTTAATTCTAATCTAAATTAATTTCAACAAGTTACAATATTTAGCCGTTATTTTTTTTACTTTCTTTGATATCAATAAAAAATTATGATTCCTAATTAGACGTGTTCTTCCAAATTTCTAACGATTTGAAAAATAAATATTCTATTTATTAAACGCAAAAATATAATGTACAAGACAAATGTTTAAAACTGTGTCTTTTAATGTAAATTAATTTCAACAAGTTACAATATTTAGCCGTTATTTTTTTTACTTTCTTTGATATCAATAAAAAATATGATTCCAAATTAGACGTGTTCTTCTAAATTTTTAACGATTTGAAAAATAAATATTCTATTTATTAAACACAAAAATATAATGTACAAGAAAAATGTTTAAAACTGTGTTTTCATATAGATAGTAGTGATTTTAAAATAAAAAGTTACAAAAAAACTTTAATAAAAAGAAGTAACATGAACAAAAACAAAATGTTGCGAGAAAATTATGGAATGATTTAAGAACTTTTAAAACTTTTAGAATGCTAATGTCTAAATAGAAAAATGTATATTTGTTTTTTATTTGGAAGTCTTCAAAGCTTTTAACCCCAATTTACCAATACAATTAAAATAATTTGTGGTGGACAAAGTAACGCTTTTAACCAATATTCTCAGAAAAAACTTTACTCCACCACAAATTATGAATCCGAAAATATAGTCATTTCACCCCTGAATCGATGCAAAAGACAAAAATCACAACAAATTTATAAAGAAAGTGAGACAAAAAATACAATTAAGGTGTAATTATTCTCTTAGTACAATTCAAAGTTCTCATGAAACAATTACAAAGATGCATTCCAACTTATTTTTTTGAGATAATATGTCTCAGTAAAAGCCAAGCATACTACACTTTATCTAATCAATATTTTTTTTACCGATGTGTTTGATGCAAGAAAAAAAAACGACTAATCATTTTTTTAAGGAACCGTACTGAATATTAATAAAGACATACAAGTTAGAGATTTGTACCAAAATAATTGTCTTCCATATGGTATAATTTTATTAATGAATGACCTATTTTTTTCATATGACATTATATATGTCCATTAATTTTCTACAAATGCTTAGTCTTCTAACGTAAATAATTATTCACGATAATCATCAAATTTATGCAACATTAAATACACAAATAGTCAAGAAATTATAAATTATTGTCTAATTTACAATGAATTTTTAAACTCACGCAACGCGTGGGCAATCCCTAGTATTGAGATATTTTTTACCTAATGAAGTAACAGAAATCTAAAATTAGGGGCCCTAAAATTTAGTGATTGAGGTGGGGTCCAAAGCGCTTGCCTTTTTTTTTTACACTGTTAGCACGGCTCTGAATATAGACCTATGTTTATTGAAGTATATGCATGAATCTCTCTTATAAAGTTTGGCATTTGAGGATGTACGGACCTCGTAAAGTTATATATGAATAATATGTCGATTTGCATATTATATTGTTGCACCGATTGATGATTATGTTATTTCACAAAAAGGGCTGATTTAATCCATATTGTTTGATGATAAAAAATAATCATGAACTAAAATATGTTGAACAAAATAAAATAAATAAAGTTGAATATATGTTCGAAATATCAATATCAAGTAATCAACCTATTTAATTATCTCATCTGAAAATCAACCTATTTACATATTATAAAATCTAGTTTAGTTAAAAAAAGAGTCAATAATGCGATTTAATGTTATAAAAGAAAGAAAATGTTTATAATTTACAAAATTATTGTTAGTCTAGTGCTTTACATAGCTAAAATGAATTATGTTATAATTTCTTCTTGTTCTTTTGTGAAACGACCCGACCCGTTTTTTTTTTTTTTTTTTTTAAAACAATAAGCTCTTAGTCTCAGACTAGCATTCCCATAAATGCTTGTCCTCCACAACCAAGCCACACAAACAAACAATCAACAGTGGATAACAACCAATTAAACCATAACTCAATTCCATTAAAACTAAACCAGTTCAACTCAAATTCCAATACAATAAAACCAGCAACCTAGCGGAGTTCTAAACAGAAATGGAAACCATAACAAAAATCACACAGCAACACCCAACACGAGACCCTAGATCATCTCCCTCTTCGTTGCCATGATTCCACGATCACAATTTGCCTTTACCTGCACCACATGGTTAAAAGAGATGCGTGAGTATTATCACAAATACCCAGTGAGACGGTCCTCCCATCTACGACTGCGCACACAGACGCGATGGATCCGCTCAGGCAAACACGCATCAAACAATACACAAAACAAACACAACAACACGGCTCAACCACAGCCCAACAGGCAGCCTGTCGACCGACACTACCACTAGGTGTCGATCGACAGCCCTGTTCACACCTGTCGATCGACACACCCACGGTGCCTGTCGATCGACAGCTCAACTGGACCCTGTCGATCGACACAACCTCTAGGTGTCGATCGACAGCTCCTCGATCACCTGTCGATCGACACAACCTCTAGGTGTCGATCGACAGCCTCGTGTGACCCTGTCGATCGACACACCCTAGGGCTGTCGATCGACAGGTCGTCGCAGATTCATAGGAGATCGATCAATTATCCTCTCGGATCGATTCCTCCTCTGCGATAACACGAAACCTGCACAACAACACAATCCAACAATCCATACACCACAAAACACACAGAAACAACATCAATCATCACAATCAATCAGTTTTAACCTACCACCATACAACCCTAACGAATCCACCGGCCCAGAAGCCATGGTCACGCACTCACCTTAGATTTTCGGTTAGATTCTGGTAGAATTGAGGCTAGACACGAATTCAGCAACAACCACCACGAAATTCCACCTCAAATCGATCAAGAACGAAACCCTAATCACAAACTATCAGGAACAAGAGAAACTCCTCTCAAACTCTCTGTTTCTGATTTTTGGGACTTTGGTTCGCTCAAATGCGGCCAAAAACTCTTAAATACGAAGCCCTAGGGTTTACCCAAACCGGCCCGGTCCAATCGAACAACTTAAATCGAACCAGAAAACCAGCCAATTCGAGCACCTGTCGATCGACAACCACTAGGTGTGTCGATCGACAGCCCTTAAGAGCCCTGTCGATCGACAGACACTACGTGTGTCGATCGACAGCCCCTCCATTTTCCTAAAAAAAATGGTTCATTTGAGCATTTTTGAGGAAACTACCTCCTCAGAAGCATGCAAGCATCTCCTGAGTTTCGAAACGTGAAACACATCATGGAATTTCTCCATAATCGGAGGCAGCTCCAACCGATAAGCAACTGGTCCCACTCGCTCCACAACCCGGAACGGACCCATGTACCTCGTACTCAGCTTATCCTCGGATATGGACCTGTTCAGACCCCGCATCATCGCCATCTTGAGATACACTCGATCTCCGACTGCAAACTCCAACTCTTTCCTTCTCCTATCGGCGTAACTCTTCTGCCGATCCTGAGCTTCTTTCATGTTCAGCTTCACAACACGGATCTTCTCCGTCGTCTCCTGAACAAAATCAGCCCCAAAGATGCTCCTCTCCCCCACTTGGGTAAAACATAGCGGAGTACGACATGGCCTCCCATACAACGCCTCAAAAGGAGCCATTCCGATACTCGCCTGAAAACTGTTGTTATATGCGAACTCCACCAAACTCAAGTGATCCGCCCAATGACCACCCCAATCTAGCACGCACATCCTCAACAGATCTTCCAGTGTCTGAATCGTCCTTTCGGACTGCCCATCCGTCTGCGGATGGTTAGTTGTACTCATGTGCACCTTAGTGCCCATCTCAGCCTGAAAAGCTCTCCAGAACACTGAAGCAAACCTCGGATCTCGATCCGACACAATACTCGCTGGCACTCCATGCAACCTCACAATTTCCTTCACATACTTCTTAGCCAAGACCTCCGCTCCGTCTGTCTTCTTAATGGCCAGAAAATGTGCTGACTTAGTCAGACGATCCACAATCACCCAAATCGCGTCATAGGTCCGAGAAACCGGCAACCCTACCACGAAATCCATAGTGATCATGTCCCACTTCCACTCTGGAATGGGTAGACTCTGCAATAAGCCACTAGGAACTTGGTGCTCAGCCTTCACCAACTGACACACATTGCAAGCTGCAACCCAATCTGCCACATCTCTCTTCATCCCGACCCAATGATAGTACCTCTTCAGATCCCTATACATCTTAGTCGCTCCCGGATGAATCGAAAACTTACTCGCATGAGCTTCTCTCAGAATTTCCTGCCTCAAGTCCTCATCCTTAGGAACACAGACTCGTCCATGCACTAAGATAGTCCCGTTAGCAGAAACCTGATATTCGGAACCAGTAGCCTTGGAGAGATCTAACAACACTGGATCCTGCTCCTGAGCTACTCGGATCCTGCTCAATAGATCCGCCCGATCTGCCGCCGCTAACCCTAACGGTTCCTCTGAAGTAACACATAACCTCAAAGTACTAAGCGCACTCACCAGATTCTCCACATCCCGCTCCTGAGATGAATCATACCTTCTCCGACTAAGAGCATCTGCTACAGTGTTAGCCTTACCCGGATGGTAAACAATGTCCAAGTCGTAATCAGCCAACAACTCTGACCATCGCCTCTGTCGTACATTCAAATTCTGCTGAGTAAAAATGTACTTCAGATTATGATGATCAGTGAACACCTGAACTCTGCCACCATACAAGTAAGACCTCCAGATTTTCAACGCGAAGATCACTGCAGCCAGTTCTAAGTCATGAACAGGATAATTGCCCTCGTGCTTCCTCAACTGCCTTGAAGCATAAGCAATCACCTTACCCTGCTGCATCAGCACACAACCCAAACCAACTCCCGAAGCATCTGTGTACACCACATAAGGCTCACCCGGTTCAGGCAACGCCAATACTGGTGTACTAGTCAACATCGTTTTCAGCTTCGCGAAACTCAGCTCACAATCAGCAGACCACACGAAAGGAACATCCTTCCCTGTCAGCTTCGTCATAGACTGAGCCATACTCGCAAAACCTTTGACGAATCTCCGATAATAGCCTGCCAACCCAAGAAAACTCCTGATCTCAGTTGCATTCCTCGGCCTAGGCCAATCTCGGATAGACTCAATCTTTGCCGGGTCCACAGAAACCCCTTCCGCAGAAACGATGTGACCCAAAAATCCCATCTCCCTCTGCCAGAAACTGCACTTACTCAACTTCGCAAACAGCTTCTGTTCCCGCAACTTCTCCAGAACTCTCCTCAAATGAACCTCATGTTCCTCCAAACTCTTCGATGCACAACCGGAAACTACCGTCTTTCTTCTTCACAAACAACACCGGCGCTCCCCACGGTGAAGTACTTGGTCGAATAAACCCCTTCTCCATTAAGTCCTCCAACTGCTTCTTCAATTCCGCCAACTCTGCTGGAGCCATTCGGTAAGGCGCCTTAGACAACGGTGTCGTTCCGGGTTCTAACTCAATCGTGAAAGGATCCGACCGAGATGGCGGTAATCCCTGCAACGACTGAAAGACATCTTCAAAATCCCGAGCGACCCGAATATCTCTCACAGCAACCCCACCCACAGCCTCCGGCATTACAATCGTGGCCAAGTAAGCCTCGCAACCCCTCTCAATCATCGCCTCAGCTTGAACAAGGGAGATCACAAGACTACCTGAAGTCGGTCTCACTCCTTGGTAAACCAACCTACCACCTTCACGTTCAAATACCACTCGACCCCGATGACAATCCAGATGGACTCTGTACCGATTCAACCAATCCATACCAAGGATAACATCGTACAGTTCCACCGGACTAATCGCTAAGTCAGCTGGCATCAATTCTCCCGCTACCAGAATATCCACCTCCTTCGCCCGGCCATGCGTAGCTAGAAATTCACCTCCAGCAACCATAACCGGTCCAGTCCGCTCACCAGCGTCACTCCGGATACCACTTCTCTCAGCATGATCCGGAGTAATGAAGCAATTCGATGCTCCAAAATCAAACAACACATGGGATTCACACCCACCTACGAACAAGGTCCCTACACAATTCCCAAGTGCTAAGCAACCTAACTTTCTATCACAGGCAAACAATCTAATACAAGCACTAAGCAATTCTACACTACTGAATTTACAAAGTCTGAATTAGAAAGTTACCCGTGATCGGTCTAGAGCTCGGTTCTCCCGGCGCTGCAATAGCCGGCGGACGCTCCATCGCCGCGATCTGATCCAAAGGCTGCACCAGCCCATACTGAGCTACTGGCTGGACTACTGCCACCGCCAACGGCTGCAACTTCGGACAGTTCGGTCTGATGTGCCCCGACTCCCCACACTGATAGCACGTCCGAACTCCTCGAACCTCACTCCGCTTCGGGCAACTCGCCCTCTGGTGGTCTAGACTCCCACAAATGTAACAGCCTCGGCCACTTTGGCCAGATCCCGAAGCGCCTTCCCACTTCCTCTTCTGCCCTTGCGCCGGCTTGCCGCCTTTGCCAGGACCTGCCTGCTGCACCTGCTGCTGCTGAGGCCTCCGAGGCTGAACAGCTGGAACCACGATCGCAGCCACCTCTACCAACTCTACTCTGCTCGCGAACCTGATGCCTCTGCACCGAGTCCGCAAATCCGGACGAAGTCCTCGCAAGAACCTCCGAACCTGAGCCTGCTCATCCTCAAAGCTCCTACCAGCATAACCCAGGAGTCTGTTAAACTCCACGTCATACTCCCGCACCGATCTCGTGCCCTGAGTCAAGTCCAAGAACCTCGCCTCTAAACGATCCAACGCCTCCTGAGGAAAGAACTTGGAGTTGAACTCCGTCACAAAATCCGACCACGCCATCGCGGTCCCGGCCCACCTAGCCGCTACACTCCTCCACCAGAGATGTGCATCACCGTCCAAATAATGGACCGCCAAATCAACCTTGTATCCCTCGGGACACCTAATCGAACGAAAGTTCCGCTCCACTCTCATCCGCCACTCGTCAGCCTCCTCAGGCTTCACACTACCCGCAAAAGAACCCGTACCGATCCTCTGCATCTGCTCCATCATACGGATATATGACGGAACCTCCTCAGCAACCGCAGCCCTCGGCTGCACCTCTGCCACACGTGGCACCACTGGAGCCTGCACTGGCACCGCACCCGGTAACCGCTCCAACAACTGTGTCAGCAGGTCAGCCAGACGATCATCTCTAGCTTGGGCTACACCCGCGGCCGCAACCGCACCCACAGCTGGACCAGCACCACCAGCACCACCAGCCTCAACAGGACCCAAACCAGCCCCTACAGGACCCACACTGGCCCCCACACTGGCAGTCACACTGGCAGTCTGCCCATCATGCACCGACTGCTGACCTGCCGCAGGCCCATGCGCGGAACTCTGAACCTCACTAACCACTGGCTCCTCCACGAGTCCGCGACCCCGGCCTCGGCCCCCACGACCACGTCCTCTAGTAGCTCTAGCCATCTCACTGCATTCACAAGCAGCCTAACTAAGCACTAGAAAGACTCAAAACACAACAATCAACACTTACCGTGGAATCTCTTTAAAGGCTCGAAGGAAGATGATCTAGAACCCCCAAACTCACAGAATTGTCAATTTAACCAAATTACAATCCTAGCAGTTCTAGCCCGTCCTAAAACCGTATCGCTCTGATACCAAACTGAAACGACCCGACCCGTTTTTTTTTTTTTTTTTTTAAAACAATAAGCTCTTAGTCTCAGACTAGCATTCCCATAAATGCTTGTCCTCCACAACCAAGCCACACAAACAAACAATCAACAGCGGATAACAACCAATTAAACCATAACTCAATTCCATTAAAACTAAACCAGTTCAACTCAAATTCCAATACAATAAAACCAGCAACCTAGCGGAGTTCTAAACAGAAATGGAAACCATAACAAAAATCACACAGCAACACCCAACACGAGACCCTAGATCATCTCCCTCTTCGTTGCCATGATTCCACGATCACAATTTGCCTTTACCTGCACCACATGGTTAAAAGAGATGCGTGAGTATTATCACAAATACCCAGTGAGACGGTCCTCCCATCTACGACTGCGCACACAGACGCGATGGATCCGCTCAGGCAAACACGCATCAAACAATACACAAAACAAACACAACAACACGGCTCAACCACAGCCCAACAGGCAGCCTGTCGACCGACACTACCACTAGGTGTCGATCGACAGCCCTGTTCACACCTGTCGATCGACACACCCACGGTGCCTGTCGATCGACAGCTCAACTGGACCCTGTCGATCGACACAACCTCTAGGTGTCGATCGACAGCTCCTCGATCACCTGTCGATCGACACAACCTCTAGGTGTCGATCGACAGCCTCGTGTGACCCTGTCGATCGACACACCCTAGGGCTGTCGATCGACAGGTCGTCGCAGATTCATAGGAGATCGATCAATTATCCTCTCGGATCGATTCCTCCTCTGCGATAACACGAAACCTGCACAACAACACAATCCAACAATCCATACACCACAAAACACACAGAAACAACATCAATCATCACAATCAATCAGTTTTAACCTACCACCATACAACCCTAACGAATCCACCGGCCCAGAAGCCATGGTCACGCACTCACCTTAGATTTTCGGTTAGATTCTGGTAGAATTGAAGCTAGACACGAATTCAGCAACAACCACCACGAAATTCCACCTCAAATCGATCAAGAACGAAACCCTAATCACAAACTATCAGGAACAAGAGAAACTCCTCTCAAACTCTCTGTTTCTGATTTTTGGGACTTTGGTTCGCTCAAATGCGGCCAAAAACTCTTAAATACGAAGCCCTAGGGTTTACCCAAACCGGCCCGGTCCAATCGAACAACTTAAATCGAACCAGAAAACCAGCCAATTCGAGCACCTGTCGATCGACAACCACTAGGTGTGTCGATCGACAGCCCTTAAGAGCCCTGTCGATCGACAGACACTACGTGTGTCGATCGACAGCCCCTCCATTTTCCTAAAAAAAATGGTTCACGGGCGTCACATTTTGAATTACCAAGAGGTTCAAAATAATAGTATATATCTTATTATATAAAGTTTGATGCGTCAAACATAATAATTAATAAGATCGTGACACGTGTCAACCTGTCGATAAGATTTTGACATGTGATGTTATTTTAATTAAATTAAATCACACATTTCAAAAAGTTTTCAATCCTATTTAAATTACGTTTTGACACATGTTATTTTATTTTTATTAAATTAAATCACATATTTTAATATTTTCCTACTCCTATTTAATATAAGTTTACTTTTTACTATTTTACAAATAAAGATATTATTAATCTAAAATAGATAAATCTTTTGACATATGGATAACTCCCCATATGCAAAAACTAAGTTTAATTAAACTAAAATGATTTTACATGTATATTAGAATATCCTTTGAGAAAAAATACTTGATTTTTGCTTTATATGCTTCTATTTAGAATAAAAAAATATCTAAATGACAAATTTAGATAATAGTTTTAATGTATTACTAATTATTTTTGTTTTTTAACAATAAGAGTTTTAGTGGTTTTTCACATTCTGTGTTTTATGTTTTTTTTCCAGAAGTTATAAAATTGAAAAATTCAAAATTTCAAATAAAATTATGAGAAAATAATTCAATAAGATTTTGAAAAAATTGAGTAGCGAAATTGTGAAAATTAAATTACTTTAAACACGAGTAGAAAAAAACTAATTATTTTGAAAATACGTGATCAAATTTAATTGGAAATCAAATTAGATAAAAAATCAAGATAAAAAAGTAAGAGTTAAAAAAATTATCAAAGTTTTTGATTTTTTTTATTTTCATGAGTGATTTTTTTTAATATTTGATTTTTCACCGGGTTGCAAAAATTGTTTTTCAAAAACCCGCATATATGTGGGTCCTTTACCTAGTTTACTATAAATAATTACATAAAACTCCACATTTTTACAGTCCTTAAAACTCTAAACACGTTTTTGAGGGACATAGTGAAACATAACAAATCTGATCACTGATGTAGGTAAAGTACCAATGGAGTAAGTTTTTAGCATCGCTATTGTGAAATACTTTGGTAGTGGTAATGTATTATTATCATTATTAAAAATGAAAAAAATAAAGAAAAAAGACAAAGTTGGCCCACATATATAACGTACCGCAAACACCAATTGACTGAGTAAACGCTACATACAAACTAAATCCTCTATAGCGTCTACTATTTCTCTTCTCTAGTCTATATGATTTAATGCAAACCCATTTGACGGGAGTAAACGTTAAAATGTACCACACCACCAGCTTCTCTATTCTATATAAATGCTTAAAATTGAATCAAAATGATCATCACTCGATCACTATACTAAGATGGCGGTCTCTACACTCTCGTTCATCATTTTCTTTCTTATTTTTATCATATTTTCACCTTATGTTGATGAAAAAGCCTTTGCTGCCCAAATGGAACACCGAAAATTAGGTGAGTCTTCAACCTATATTATATAGACATTATAGTTTTAACTCATTTACTGTTTTTACTTTATTAGTTAGTTCATATATCGCTTAATTAGGGACAAATTATGGTTGTGTTTACGAAAGGCTTGAGTGATGCTCTATGTTTATGTGTTATTTTTTACGTTTCGTAGGTGGAGCAACAGAGTTAATGACCATGAGGAGGAATTTGGAAGAAAAAGGGAACAAGGGCTCCAAAATTGCAAATCCAAGAAACGTGTCGCAACACAGTGAAAAAAAAAACACTGATAAAGAACCGGTCAAAACCAAGCCGTCTAAAACTAAACCTAATCGTGTGACAAACATGGGACGAGACAGTAAGGCCGTTAAATGCACTTACTACAATCGATGTAAGAGTTATGCCAATATTTCTTCCAACGATATTGGTTCCTAAGGCACACGCGAGACTGGTCAAACAAAATGGTTATAACTTCGGATATGTAGTATGTACACGTTATACTCTGTCGTATTTGATTATTAATTTTGCAACTGTTTATTAGTAATGATGTATAAGTAATTCTTGGTAACTAGTTATACTTTTTTTGTTGTTTTATCAAATCCTTTGTAATTCTTCATCATATATCTTGACATCTTTATTGGTTGATATTCCATTAGTTATATCTATAGAAATACTCGAGTACACATTAAGCACACCGATCATGTTATACAGCCTATAAAATTTACTTTTCTCATACTTTAATGTTCCTACTACAGTATTTTAAAATATGGATCCAAACCTGGGAATTTGAGTGTGATCAGTTTTGTCGATGGCAAATAATTTTGTTTTGTTTACTTCATTCTCTCTTAGTTTTTCTTTTTGTTCCTAATTTCTCCAATCCCTTGTAGGTGTCACTTATCCACCCTACCCTCATTTCTAATAACTTTATATGTCTCAACATACCAGTGATGAATCAAAATTTATATGGGACTAGGTAAAAGATCCGCTTATAT
The DNA here is from genome assembly GCA_900128785.1 of Arabis alpina. Classification (NCBI taxonomy): domain Eukaryota; kingdom Viridiplantae; phylum Streptophyta; class Magnoliopsida; order Brassicales; family Brassicaceae; genus Arabis; species Arabis alpina. Next base: position 15,934,034 of record LT669794.1, on the reverse strand, counting down.
GCGGGTTTATGATAAAAAAAACAAAAATTAGTAACCCGTGAAAAATCAAATACAAAATAATAATAATTAAATCACTCATGAAAGTGAAAAAAAATCGAAAACCTTGATTTTAATTAAATTTAAGACTTATTTGATTTATCTTGATATTTTTGTCTAATTTGATTTCCAATTAAATTTGATTACATCTTTTTAAAATAATTAGTTTTATTCATGTTTGAAGTAATTTATTTTTTGCTATTTTGCTATGCTAATTTTGTTTTCATAATTTTATTGAATTACTTTCTTATAATCTTGTTTGAACTTTTCAGTTTTATAACCTGTGAAAAATGCAAAACACGAAATGTAACTCAAGGAGGCAACTGGCACGGGAACTGGTATACCATCTCTGCCCGAAGTTTTGGAGTCGACCAACCAGGGCCAAAGCAAAGCATCTAGTCCTGAAGTGACCGCACCAGCATATGCAACTCTACATAAGCGGATCGAACAGACCCACTCAGAAACGGCTCAAGCAGCCCCTTCCGAGACTAATGGCCCACTACCTATAGAGACGAGTACATCAGGTCCTGCCCTATCAGAGATGGCCCATCCTGAGGTTGAAGAAGAAGCATGTATTCCGCCTTTGGCAGCAGGTCCCTCTACGCCTGCCAAAACGACCATTACTGAACCAATAGCGACAAAAGAGGTCGGCCAACCCACTCAGATCGACAAAGAAATCACAACCGAGGGAGAGGCAGATGATAAAGAATACGGTTGCGACACGCCATGGATGGACCAAATCCGAGGATACAAAGCCGATGGCGAATTACCAAAGGATAAATGGGCAGCTCGTAAACTGCGAGCGCAAGCAGTTCGTTACGTTTTACTTGATGGCAACGTCTACAAATGGCGATTTTCTGAGCTTCTGCTCGCTTGCGTTGAAGAGAAAAAAGCTAGGCAAGTAATGGAAGAAATTCACAGCGGATCTTGCGGCAACCACTCTGGGGGCCGAGCATTAGCAATCCGAATCAAACGCCATGCCTACTTTTGGCCCACTATGATCCAGGATAGCGAGAAGTTCTCCTCACATTGCGAAAAGTGCCAACGACACGCCCCAATGATTCATAAGCCCACAGAACTACTCTCGTCCATTACTTTGCCTTACCCCTTCATGCATTGGGCCATGGACATCGTCGGACCTCTCCACCCTTCACGACAGAAGCGTTATCTCTTGGTGCTGACAGACTACTTCTCCAAGTGGGTCGAGGCAGAGTCATACTCTAGCATCAAAGATAGACAAGTGGAGAAATTCATCTAGAAGAACATCATTTGCTGGCACAGCGTGCCTTATAAAATCGTCACTGACAACGGCTCGTAATTCATCTCCGCCAAGTTCAACCTTGATAATTGGAAAATCCGCCTGAGAAAATCTACGCCACGATGCCCTCAGGGAAACGGACAAGCCGAATCCACTAATAAGACTATTATTGCAAGACTCAAAAAGCGTTTGGACGAAAAGAAAGGACGTTGGGCAGACGAACTCGAAGGCGTCCTTTGGTCCTATCGAAGTACACATTCCGGGAGTCCGCCGCAAGCTTCTCCCCGAACAAGAAGGACTCAACCACCTGATGCTCCTGGATGAGCTGGACCTAGTCAACGAACGGCGTGACCGAGCACTACTTAGCATCACTCGTTACCATTTGGCTGCGTCCAAGTATTACAATTCCAAGGTCCGCACCCGGCGATTCTACGAAGGAGACTTGGTCTTACGAGAAGTTTTCCAAAACACAGCAGAGCGGAACGCCGGTAAACTTGGAGCACATTGGGAATGACCATACGTCGTCACCAAGGTTGTCCGCCCGGGCGTATATGAACTCGCAAATATGGAAGGACAAGCTATCCCACATTCGTGGAACGCATGACACCTCAAGAAGTACTACCACTGAGCTTTGTCCCGCTATCTAAAAATCATCATCGCACACAATCATACATACATCAACAACTTAACATGAACTACGGGTGACTTGATCCCTGCAAAGGGTACGTAGGTAGCTCATTTTTGGATGGGTTCAGTTGCCCCCCTCCCAAAAAGGGGGGGAGTGGGGTACGTATACTCGTATACTCTCACCTCTCTTTGTAGCAAACTTTTATGAGAATAAACACTTGCTACAAAAAAACTTATCAAAACAACTATCTCTATCACATCCGTTACGGATAACTCAAGGTATAACTTAAACGACCATCTCACCTTCAAACCGCCGGTGCTGGCCAAAGCGACGACTTCTCACAAAAATTATGCAGAATAAATACAACAACATCCACCATCGGATAAAGCACGCTATAGAAATAAAAGTGGTTCATTATAGGAGCAGGTGCGTTTAGAGAGAAGCGCAAATGTAACCAAAATGACCACTCCAAAACCCAACAACATCGTTGATCAAAAGCGACGATCGTCACAGGAGCGGCCATAATCGAAAGAGCGAACATGACCGTAAACCAAGTCGTTTGTTCAGGAAACCCAATTATACTTACACTGGTAAAATTACGACTGCTGGCCACTTCTGTTTAAACAATGTTTAAAAGGAATCCATGTTTGGGTGGTCAACCATCTACAACAAAGTGCGGTTCGTCGTTACTAAGATTCTCTTTCAAAGACCAAGGGAAAAATGTTGGAAGGAAAATCACCGATAAACTAAAACCGCATTCATTATTATCTTGCAAAATACATGGTAAAATCATCCTAAAATCATCCATGGATAAAACCCGTCCAGACGGTAAAACATCAAATCCAAAAAAAAACTAAAGTCGAAAAACATAAGGCAGCCACCTAGGCGCAAAATCAAAGTCAACATCTAAAACATAAGCAGTAAAAGCGCTAACAGACGCGCAAAACGCAACTAGGGAACGATCTCCTCGTCAACTCCTGGAGGAGCAACCTGAGTGACCGGCGCCCCCTCGGCCTCTGTCTCTCCAAAGACGTCGTCGAGCCGCGGATCCTTAGTAAGTGCGTCGATCCTCGGTCCCTGGGAGTCCTCATCCGTCCTCATCTCCTCGGGAGCCCCTACAGTCCCTGCGTCCTCGGCAACATCTTCGATCCTACTCTCGGTCACCTCGGCCCCAACTCCGCCAATCAGGGAGAACTTCCCATCTACACCCACTACTGCGGCCTTACGAGAGCCGGCGCCGCCAAGTAGCGACCCCGAAGGATCGGCCACACCGACACTCGCCGCGTACTCTCGAGTGTCCGGTCATGGGCGACCACGGTGGGCGCCTTAACCTATAAAAAAGAATCTGACCGTGAAAAAGAGAGATAATTACCAAATCCGAGGAATTAAAGAACGAGAACACCACTAACCTTTGGGTCAAGAACATGCAAAAGTCCGTGGAGACTCTTCATCAACTACTCGAAGCGCTCTTCATCCCCGGCATGCTCCGCGACGTCAGTGGTGAGGAAGGCGAGCTCGTCCTCAAGCTTGGGGGGCTCAAGACCGTCGAGTAGGCCCAGCAACAATCAGGCGAAGTCAAGGTTGGCTACCCTCTGCACCTGGTAGCCCATGTTGCTCCGCGGATCGCCTTAGAGCTCATCAAACTTACCCTTTGCACGAGCAAACTTTCTCTCGAGACTCTGGATATGCTCGTCCCCTTTCCCCAGCGTCTCCACAACCGTAGCAAGTTCACTATCACGCTTCGTCACGATAGCAGCCAAGTACTGCTCCCTCTCCTCCGCGGCCGCAAGAGCTATCACGAATTTCTCCGCTTCGGTTAGAAGGGCCGCCGCAGACTTCCGCACCTCGGCCTTAAGCGAGACTATCTCTTTGGCCAGGCCGCGTTGCGCTCGATTCGAAGACCATCGGCCGCGTTGCGCTCGACTCGAAGACCATCGGCCGCGGTGCGCGCATTCTCAGTACGACGCATCTCGTCCTCAAGTTTCTTCTTCAAGTCCTCGACCTCGGCCTCAAGTTTGTGTCCCACCTTGTTCACAAGAGCGAGAAACTGAGAAAAAAAAAAGACGGGAAGAATGTCAAAAATAAGGAAAAAGCACTAAGTGTTAAAGAGAAATGAATAAAAAGAAAGAAAAATATACCTTCAGTCCCTGGCGCATCATGTCTCCAGAAGACTCCGTGTTGATCGGAGACACAACGTCGTTGTGGAAAACCAGAGTAGAGAAGAGGCTACTAGCAGAAGCCTTATCCTGAAAGACGCTCCTGGACACACGACGGGGAGGTGAAGCGGATCTCGCCCAAGCCTTCTTCGGCTCTCGGTCCACGTCGATCACATCATCCCTGTCAGACGATCTCTTATGGTCGTCGCCCTCGTGACCCTTCCCTTTGGCCGCCTTCTTTGCATCATGGTAGGAAGGAAGAGGATCGGGCAGAGCGGGCAGAGCGGCCACGAGCTCAGTCCTAGTCGCAGAAGGGAGGCGCGACCCCCTAGCAGTAGTGGTGGTCTTCTTGGCAGAAGAAGTGTCACGTGGCTCGGAGGCACAGTAGTCGGCCTGACAGAAGCCGGCACAGTAGTCGGCTTGGCAAAAACTGGCGCAGTGGTCGGCCTGGCAGAAGTTGGCGCTATAGTCGGCGTAGCAGAAGCTGGTGCAGCGGTGGGTTCGGCCGGAGCAGGTACAGCAGTTGTAGCCGCAGAAGTGGTCGTAGTAGTCGGCGTCGGAGGCTTGTCACTCCCTGTAGTCCTAGGCGCTAAGTTCCTGAAAGATCGCGGATGCTCCATCTCTGACTGAATGTCTCTTGTACAATCGGAAAAGCGAAAACTCGAGACCGAAGAACCCCCAAGGAAAGCTCTCGCTTTCTCGACACGTCGCAGTGAGAAGTCCTTCTTCCAATTGCACCCTCGAACGCTGAGCAACTCCCAAACTGTCTTCCAATTGCTCGGAACCTTCGGTGATGGGCCTGTCACTGCAAAAAAGAAATAAACAAAACAAGAGATTAGAATCGATACAAAAAAGACAAACACATCACGAACAATAAAAGTAAAGCTAGCCGACTCCTAAAGATAAATAATGGGGCCGGATACCCTTTGTAAGCCATTTTGATTGGATAAGGCCTAGTCAATCTCCCAAAGTCTCTTCGCATATCGGCACGAAAAAGAAAAAATCCATCTATTGCCGATCTTTGCTGCCAAACCCGTGGATAAGTCTATTCTTCCGGTTTACGGTGAAGTATACAAGCTTAGAAAAGGGAGAGGGCCGCCGAATATCCATAAAGCGCATCAGATGATGAACACTTAAAGTCTCCCGCATTCATAACTCCGAACGAGGGTTCCTGCTAAGTGACGAACTCCTCGAGGAGTGATTTGCGAAATTGAAAGCCTATACTTTGCTAGAAGCTCAACAATCACATACGGAATGGAAAACCACAGGAAGCACGCCTCGAGAAAGCTCTCGTACAAATTAAAATACCCCTTTGGAGGATCATCAGCTCGTTCGTGAAGTTCTGGAACCGCTAGTTCTATTTCATCGGGGATGTTAAGTTTCTTTCTCAAAAGAGAAAGTGACCTTTCCGTTGATAGAGTGGAGCCCGGTGGATCCGGAGGTCTGAACTTTCTAGCACGACGCTTTCCATGAGTCGAAGGTTTTTGCTTTCGAAGAAACAAAGCTAAGTCAAATCTTTCGTTTATCTCGTCCTCGTTCTGTTCCACCTTTACGTCTGGAGAAATGCGAGTATCGACGACTTGCTCATCAACGAGAGATGGACTCTGTGCATTCGCTGCATCACTCGCATCTGAGACCATGACCCGTGTCACATCTCTATCCTTACAAGGACGAAGCCAGGAGCTAGACTCCGCATCAGAACAGTTTATCTCGAAACTCGGTCCTAGGCTCTCCAAACTGGTTGTCCTCAGCTTCGAAATGGATTCTAGAAATTTTTCGAAAGATGACGTGGGACTTAACATCGAAGCAATGTTCGGGAATACTAAAGTACCAAAGCTACTACAACAATGTCGTAACTTTTTTAGGACCGTGACGTCTTAAAATTTGCAAGTCCTCACCACAATACAAGTCTTACGGCAATACCACGTCAAGTTTTCAAGTCATCACGGAGACGGTCTTAAAACAACTAACGAAAGCAATTTTTTAGTCCAACGTTCAGCCTAACTAAGATCTCCGAGACAGAAGAACGAAGACCCCACGGCTCATTCCAAATGAATTCAACGGACAAAATCAGAGGAGTAACGATGACCTAGTCTCTAGAGTTAGTACAATGAGTCACGAGCGCCGACGACTACGGTTCAGTTTGTGCGAAATTTTCCGGTTTCTCTAGGAACAGAAAATCCGGTCCGGTTTCTTCTCAATAATTGCGAATCCGAGAACCAAGATCTTGGTCCAATATAATATTGATCGGAACGGCGGCGTGGAGACTCGTCGGCAAAAGAAACGGAGACGACGACAAAAAGCTCGAACACGACCCAACTTCACCAGAGCTGTGACGATGATGAGCTCGAAGCTCAACCTCAGGCGAAGCTTTCCCAAGCTTGATCTCTACTGGTACGTCGGCTCCGGTACAAGAACAAAACTAGAGCATGATTTCGCGGTTGGTTCGTAACGCAATCGAAGCCTAGGACTCGGAAATAAGCAACTCGACAATGTCAAGCGTGGCCTGGTGCTTGACGTCCTTGATTGACAGAGTTATCCTCACTGGTTGACGAAGCTTTTCCTAAATTGAAATGATGCAATCCCTTCCGCTACTCGCAAACGGAGGCGGAGCACAGTCGTGGTTGAACCGGTTTCGACGACCTCACTCTTTCAAGAACTGACCACCACAAATCGAGTCACCTCGGAACGATGACAACTCTAAACCGGATTGATAGCAAAGCTCGAACGCGACATAGATCCGGCAAGATGACGAAGATGCAGAACTACAATGGTGACGAGGTCTGGTTCAGGCCTGAGTAGTCCGGTGACAATCCCGCTCTTCACATGGGTATCACAAATCTCGGTCCCCGACGAAGCTTTCTAGAACGATGACGTTATGGCCTGGAGAGAACGGAAAACCCATCGGAGATGATGGTGAATCTACAACAACGATTCAAATACGTCAAACCAGAACGAACCCAGCTCTATCTCCAGCGAGACTTCATCGTGACGGAGACGACGGCGTGGATTAACGACGACGACGAGTCAGAGCAAAATCAATTTGGCAGCAATCCACGCCGAAGAAGGGTCGGTGATAGCGAACTGGGAAGAGACAAGGACTCGTCGGAGTATTGGACGGCGGCGGAAACAAGATCTCGTCGGAAAACACAGCAAGGAAGTCGTCGGAGAAAATGGTTTTGTGGTTGACGGCGGCAAACCAAAAAAAAAAAAAGCAAGCAAAAACCCTAGCAAAAAGTAAAGAGAGGAGAGAGAAAGTGAATCTTACCTTTCTTGTTGGTGAGTGAAGTTGTGGAGAAAAGAAAAGGGGAAAGAGTATTTATAGCACCACTGTCAAAACTCTGGCATTTCACGTTTCAGTAGTCGGCAGGAACAATTCCGATTTCTGAAAGGAATCAAGGGTTTAAGTTCCAGCGGGAATTAAAAATTCTAATTTCTAAAAGAAATTTAAATTCCAATTTTCAGCGGGAATTGAATTCTCAGCTTCCGGAAGGAACCGGAATCTTACCAAGTCTGGAAAAATGACTTAAACGGAAACATGACGCCCAACTCAACATTAACGTGAACATGTGAGAGTTGGGCAAGACAAACGAGTTTTGGGAGCTTTAAACAAGAACAAGCTCTACAAACTTTACAGGACTAGTTCCTCCAAACTTTATAACACAAATTCAGAAACACAAGTCTATCGAAAATCCTTACTAGGCTATGCGTTAAACATGAACACGAAATCTCAGTAACATCGGCAGGTCCTCATAACAAGATGTTTTCACAATCTCGTCTCGTCAGACGCATGCCAAGCTGTACATTTTCTTGAAACCTCACTACGACTCTTTTACCTCGGCATCATCAGAACTGATACTACCGAGCTGGGGGGCTAACTGTTGGGGTTAGATCTCACTCCGGTAGAGATCATCAAGAAAATGACTAAGTACCAGAGGTAGGCGCGCAGTTATCTGGACCAGTCCTGTCTCAGGACCAACTCTGTCTCTCGGACCGGCTCTCCAGAATAACTGGGACTAGGACCGGCGCCTTTCCAAGACGACGTCTATAGTGGTCATTTAGACTCCAAGAAACCGTTGCGATCATTTCACTTCACGACAGAGAATGGGTCGAGCTCAGAAGGCCCACATTAGAAAGAAAGAGTCGGGAGCCCACGAGTAACAAGTCACGCTGACCTCTACTACAAGACTGGGCCCAGAAGACGAGCTCTCGGATTTGGGCCCATGACGATGACGAGGTCAAGACCTAAAGGCGGCCGCCGACTACGCTGAGAGAGAATCCCGAAGATTCAGGACTCGACCTTATCGATTTAGGCGTAGACCTAGGCCAACTTAGACTTGTATAAATAGACCTCGTACACCTCGAAAGAGGGGATCCGCAATTTTACACAGAAATTACTTGTAATACTTGCAAAAGGTTAATAACAAACTCTCTTGAGATCTTCGCTGTGTTTCTCATCTCAGAGCTTTCAGACCTAGAAACCATTGACTATTTCAACTGTGCAGGTTTCCACCACCAACGCTAGTACATGCGTGGTAAGGGCAGTCCATCGGTCTTTTTCATCGGTCTCTACCGACAGCTTGTGTAATCGGTGTGCTCTTCTTATCGGGCTCGGTCAATACGTTGTTCGTCATAGCGCGGTTTCCTACACGGTCTATCGGTCACCACTGATGCTTTGATACCCGACTTCACTCCTCTGCGACCTTCAAGCTCTTGATAGCTAGATATCACCAATTATGCACTAATACCACCTAAAACAGGATAAAAGAAAGAGAAAATGTACAAACTCTAATCTAGGACCCTAAGATGTGAATCTAAGCTAAAAGAGTCCTAAATGACATCTAATGATGCAGAATGAGGGCGAAAGGGATACAAATATAAAGCTAAATAGTGCTAATATATGAGTATATCATATTCCCATATCATATTCCCATAATTGGATAGAGTCTTGCTATTTAGAGCGAGTGTTCCTCTAGGGATCATAACCAGAGACCTACCAACCCCATGTAAACCACTTTTGGAAAGGACAAAGCAGTTGAACTCTTTAGAGGAAGAGTCTAACCACAAGTCAAACTGTGAACATCAGAAGGATCGATATATTGGTAATAACTATACACGAGAGAATTAAAACTCCACTTGCGATTTCAAGTATAGGAGAGTCCAGTTAATAATAAAGTCCTGGTTGCAGTATCGGGTAAATGAGATCCAGGTAAGTGTTTGTTTGGTCAACATTTCATGATTTGTAATTAGTCAAGCTCGGGCGGGTTTTTATGTGGCGAATAGAGATATATTTAAAGAAATGAATAAAAATGTCAACATTAACCCTTTTTCTTAATTTCAAAAATAATGGTCTATTTTTTTTTATTTTTTTTTAAGCCTGTTTTCATAATTTTCCATGAAATTAGGCTAAAATAGAAGCCGCTCAAAGCACAACTCAAAAAGACAAAAACCAGTGACACCAAAAATAACACAGAGGAAATCAAAAGCAGAAGACCATTTATGGTTTCATAACATTAAACAAAACGTTTTTGAGAAATAAAGCAAAAACAAAACCACAAAGTCTTAAAAGTTAAAACCCAAAACAATATCCTGAGAGAAACACATAATCTTCTCCGATTCAACAATCTCTCCATCACATAATGTTCTTTCTACAACTGCACCCCACCATTGGCTGAATTAAGAAACAACCGAGATTAGAAATCAAACAAGAAAAAACCATTGTATCATATAAACACAACTTACAAGGAAGAATGCTCTCGGTGAAGGGGAACACAGCAGGATGCACAAACCCATCGTTATTCTTCTTTCCCCTTTTCCAAGTTTTAGCATACACATCATAACTACAACAGCGTGTCTCCGTCATAAATATGATCTCGTTTTCTAATGATGTTATTGCTCGAACCACGTCGTATTGGTTGAACTGCGTTTGAACTCCGCATTTAAGTTCCCAACTAAATTCATTGCGGTCGTCTTCCTTCCAAACCCATATATCCATGTCTTCCGGATGTAGAACAACCACTGCGAGAGATCCTTGCAGATTGATAAGATATGTACCCTCTGTTATTTTGTCTTCTTCTTTTCCGTCATCAGAATACTCAGGCAACTTGATAACTTCAAATGTCCCTTCCAAATCCACACAAAGGATTTCGCCTGATTTATCTAAAGAAACTAGCCAATATATCTTTTGTCTAACAAATACGTGGCTAGATTTGTAAGGAGATAAATGTGCGTACATTGGAAGACGAGGCACGGGGCCAATGTTCTTCCAAGCACGTGTGCTGGACATATACACCTCACATTCATAGACGTGATCACGAACACAGAAATACGGTATACTTGGTAATCGCTTGTGTTTGAGGCATAAGCTACTCCAACACTTGGCTCAAACATAAAGGAAGGTGTTCCTTGCGGAAGAAGGAACGTTTCCCCGGTAGAGGGATTGCATATCCAAATCTGCAGATCACAAAACTTGCTTCTCACATCATTCTCATGTACCTCGTTTATACAACAGATAAGTCCGTTGAGGGCCGATATCATGTACAAGTCTCCGTTGTCACCTCTCTGTGGAGGATCAATCATATTCAAGTTTATTAGCTTGAAACTTCCTGGTGTCAAGGAGAACGACTCCATGGGCTTACCCATCCTTGGACAAGTAATGTATGAGAGCCTCTTCCTGGAGTAAGTAATATGTTGTTTCGCAAAATGTTTAGTAGTGCGCATAGATTTGTGCCACTTTTTTCTTACCGTCTTCAAAGACCGGATGTCTCGTACAGACAATCGGGATAAAATGTCAATAAAGACATCCTCGGCAGCCTCTATTTCATCCCATTTCGTTGTTATCACCCTCTTGCCATGCTGTCTAGCAGTTTCAGTAACCATTTTTTTCGTTGGTAAGGCACCCGTGAGCTCCTAAAAGGGATATCCCAAAACCCATCAGAACTAATCCAAATGAAGGAAACTGTCATTTTCATCTAGATCTAGAGAGAGAGAGAAAAGAGGAGAGAATGAACCAACCTCTGTCGCCGGTGATTACTGTCTCCGTCACGTCCTGGTCGTCTGGCCGCCGGGGAAGAAGGAAGAGAAAAAGTGAGAGGTGAGACTTGGGAGAAAGCGGCGAGACTTGAGAGACAGTGAAGCTTAAACGTCCCCGATAGATAGGTTTTAGTAACTTTTTTTTCTCTTTAGTTTTTGTGTGGTAATTGCCGTTATTTTAATAGAGAGTTGAGACTCTTGTTTTTCTTTTTACTCTCTTGCTTATCCCAAAAATAATAATAAATAAATAAAATTTCTCAAAACCCTAACGTTTAGCTCGCCTCTCAGGCCGGGCCTGCTCAGGACTAACCCCCCTAAGCAAATCGACCCATCAAGAAACTCTAATTCATTGATCAACGGTGAAGAGGTTTTGTAAAAGAAACGTGAAGAAACTCTGCTTAATTCATATCATGACAACTAATCACGATGCTTAAGGTTTGTTTTTCCTTGATCTCAACTTGATTTGCTTGATATGCATTGCGATTCTCTCCATGTATGGTCTTTTGAACTTTTGTGTTCATGTTTTTTATCCTTGTCCAATTTCTACTAGATTTGTCGTGATTATTTTACTAAGCATACATTTGAGCTTAACTAGGATTGTGTCTCTTTGTTCACTTGATCAATTCAGGGGAAGATGCAAAATTTGATAAGCTGCCTTTATATGTGTACGTGAGACACTTTGTTACACTTGAACGTCCACGTCTTCTATTTCAATACAGAAGAAGGAAGAATGAATTGGCCAAGGCCCAAAGGGAGAAAGCCCTTACACAGGAGAAGTCTGGAAGTGGCTAAGGAAGAAGGCACGTGCAAAGAAGCCACCTGGATTCTGTTACCTAGGATAAGGTGAATGGGAATAACACAATCCACGTCATTGGGGGAACAGGCCATGTGCGTGAGGATCGAGTCTCTATTTAGTTGTTGAGTCTGTTGTTTTCTTCTTTTCATCTTGGAGATCATAGTGTATTGGAGAATAAGGGACTCCATAATATCCCTGAGTACTTTGTTTGAACTTTATTGAGAAAGAAGAAGTTTATTTCCTCTCTTGAGTATTGTTTTACATTGAAAAGATACAATCATCGTATTAACTTGGTATCAGTAGCCATTTTTCTGATCACCGGGAAACACCATGGCACCAAAACCTGATCTTAAGTTCGTCGAGATGAACAGAGTCTTGTTGGAGTTGCAGCAGAAGTTACGTCAGATGCGTGCAAAACAGAAGGAGTCGGAGAGAATTCGAGCAGAGGAAAGAGCTCAGCATGCTAAGGACGTTGAGCGTCTGGAGCGTCGGATCGTAGCGGAGGGAGTAGCACGGTAACGAGCGAAGGATTCGTCCTCAACCTCGGTCGCCGTATCTCTTTCGCCTTTAGCTACGCCGTTCATCCAGCGTGATGGTAAAGAAGTTGAAGGAGAACCTCGAGTATCACAACTAATGACTCAGGGGTCCACTGATACGGGCGCGATCCAAACCGGGTCGCTTTCACAAGGATGGCGACCACCAGAGTACAGGGATCTATCGATTCCACGACGGATGGAGCTACCGATGTTCAGTGGATTAAGGATCGATGAATGGATCATTCGGATTGAGCAGTACTTTGACCTTGGTGATTTCACCGACGAGCAGATCTTACGCGAGGTTCGCCATTGTTTCACCGGCGATGCTTTGAATTGGTTTCGATGGGAGAAGGACTGTAACCCCTTTCGCTCATGGGAGAACATGAAAGTACGAATGATGAAGCAGTTCACATCGGAGAACGATACGAGTGGCGGTGAACGATTAATGACACTGCGACAGACCGGTACGGTGAAGGAATTTTGCCGCGATTTTATTGCGTTGGCGGCGAGCGCGCCGGAGTTACAGGACACGGCGTTGGAGTTAGCCTTTATGGTGGGATTGCGACCGTCGATCCGTGCTCGAATGAAATCGTTTGCACCCCATCACCTCCATCAGATGATGAGTGTGGCGAAGACGGTAGCAGAATGAGATCTCGCAGTGGATGAGCCGATAAGTCATGTGTCTTCCAGATCAGGCTCCAATAGGTCTGGTGGGCATTTTGTTCTACTGGACCTCGTTCACATAATGGGCCTGACCCCACTAATTCTTTAATTATTTACCCATCGAGAAGCATACGTCGTCGTTTCCACAAGGGGATCGACGCAACCCTAGTGTTCACAATCGAATCAAACCTGCGTAGAGGCGATTGTCACCAACAGAAATGGCGGAGAGAAAAGCGGCGGGTCTGTGTTTCCGTTGCGATGAACGCTGGCATCGGCAACACCAGTGCTCGAAGAAAGAATTGCAGGTGTTGTTGGTACATGAAGGCAGTCCTGATTTAGTTTAGGAAGAGTGTGATGGGGACGATCCATCAAGTGACAGCGAGACGACGGAGTTAGCGGCGTTGTCTCTTAACTCGCTGGTGGGGATTTCGTCACCGTGGACGATGAAACTAAATGGTCAGATCAACTCGGAGGATGTGGTGATCATGATCGACAGTAGAGCATCGTACAACTTCATCGATGTTGGACTAGTGCGGCGTCTTCAGCTGGCAGTCAAAGATACCAATAGATACGGAGTGGTTACGGGTACATGGTTAACAGTGAAGGGACAAGGGAAGTGTCAGAAGATTGTGTTGATGGTTCAAGGATTGCGTATCGACACCAGCTTTTTGCCATTGGAATTGGGAAGTGCTGATGTAATATTGGGGATGCAGTGGCTGATTTCCATGGGCGATATGAATTGTAACTGGGGAAGGTAGGAATTGCGGTTTCAGGTGTCTGGTGTGGACGTGTGCTTGAAGGGAGATCCAGGGCTTTGCTGCTCTGTTATCTCCTTGAAAGCTTTGATGCGTATCATGGACCAACAGGGTGAAGGAGTGTTAGTGGAGTATGGCGGATTGCAAGTGTCAGAGACTGAGGAGAGTACTGTACCATTTGCACTGAGGGGTTTACTACAAGAGTGTCAGGCAGTGTTTGCTGAGCCTCAGGGGTTGCCTCTAGCGCCGTGATCGTGAACACGCTATCACACTGAACCTGGTGCGAGACCAGTCACTGTCCGTCCGTTTCGTTATCCCCAAATTCAGAAGGAGGAGCTGGAGAAACAGGTGGCATCGATGTTGGCAGCTGGGATTATCAAGGAGAGTCACAGTCCCTTTTCCAGTCTAGTGTTGTTGGTCCACAAGAAATATGGGAGTTGGAGGTTCTGCGTCGACTATAGAGCATTGAACAAGGTCACAGTGGGGGATAGCTATCCAATCCCAATGATAGACCAACTACTGGATGAGCTCAACGGCGCTGCAGTTTTTTCCAAACTGGACCTACGGTCTGGGTATCATCAGATACTGGTTAAGGCGGAGGATGTTCCCAAGACAGCTTTCAGGATCCATGACGGACATTATGAGTTCCGGGTCATGCCCTTTGGGCTCACAAATGCGCCGGCGACTTTCCAGAGCGTAATGAAAGACATTTTCAGGCAATTTTTACGCAAGTTTGTGCTGGTTTTCTTCGACGATATACTGGTATACAGCCGCAGTATGGACGAGCACATGGAACACCTAAAGACAGTGCTACAGCTGCTATTTCAGAACCAGCTCTTTGCTAACAGAAAGAAGTGTGCTTTAGGGAGTGTAGAAGTGGAATATCTAGGTCATGCTATTTCACAGGAGGGGGTAGTTGCAGACCCTAATAAGATCAAAGCAATGACTGAGTGGCCAGAGCCTCGTAATATTAAGGCACTCAGGGGCTTCTTGGGGTTAACTGGATACTACATGAAGTTCATCAGAGGATATGGAGATATTGCTAAACCACTGACTACCCTGTTGAAGAAGGATAAGTTCCTGTGGAGTGAAGAAGCGGGAGTGGCATTTTAGGCTTTGAAGTTAGCAATGTCCACTGTTCCAGTGTTTGCTCTAGCAGACTTCTCTGAACTCTTTGTGGTGGAGTCTGATGCGTCTGGTGTGGGTTTGGGAGCAGTTCTCATGCAGCAGCAGCGTCCTATTGCGTTTTTCAGTCAAGCCTTGATAGATAGGCAGCGGTTGAAGTCTGTTTATGAGCGCGAATTGATGGCCATTGTCTTTGCTATAAAGAAGTGGCGCCATTATTTGTTGGGACGCAAGTTTTTGGTAAGGACAGATCAGAAGAGTCTGAAGTTTCTCTTGGAGTAGAGAGAAGTGAATTTGGAATATCAAAAGTGGTTGACAAAGATTTTGGGATTTGATTTTGATATCCACTATAAGCCAGGCTTGGAGAATAAGGCAGCTGATGCCCTGTCCAGAATTAAGGCAGTGCCACATTTTTTTGCTATTTCTATTCCTGAGGTCCTCCAAATAAAGGAAATTGAAGCTGAAGTGGAACATGACGAGGACCTCCAGAAGCTGAACCAAGAGGTGTTACTATATCCTGAGTTACAACCTGATTTCTCAGTGGTGCAGGGAAGGTTTTTGCTTCGAGGAAGGCTGGTCCTGCCCAAGTCTTCGTCAATAATATGTCTCATCTTACATGAGTTTCATGATGGTAAGGTATGAGGCCATGGGGGAATCCTCAAGACACAGAAACGTATTGGGGATTTGTTCTTTTGGAAAGGAATGATGCAGGAGATTAGGGAGTATGTGGCATCTTGTCAGGTATGTCAAAGGCACAAGTATTCTACTTTGGCTCCTGCAGGTCTGCTGCAACCCTTACCAATTCCAGAAGCAGTTTGGGAGGATATTTCGATGGATTTCATTGAGGGGCTGCCTAAATTAGAGGGTTTTGACGTGATCATGGTGGTGGTTGATAGGCTCACAAAATACAGTCACTTTATCAGCTTGAAACACCCGTATGATACAGCTATGGTGGTCTAGTTATTCATCAAAGAGGTAGTAAGGTTACATGGTTTTCCCAAAACAATTGTGTCTGACAGGGACAAGACATTCACAGGGGGTTTGTGGAAGGAGGTGTTCAAGCTGTCTGGTACTAAGCTCAACTTTAGCACGGCCTATCACCCGTAGTCAGATGGGCAGACAGAGGTGACTAATAGAAGTTTGGAAACGTTTCTACGTTGCTTTGTGAGTGAGAAGCCAAAGCAGTGGTTGAAGTTTCTAGCTTGGGTTGAGTTAAGTTACAACTCTTCTTATCATTCAGCAATCAGGATGTCTCCTTTTCAGGCTGTTTATGGGAGGGAAGCTTCAACTCTGTTGAAATATGAAAATGGGTTTACATCGAGAGCTGATCTGGAGCAGAGTTTGAAGGAACGTGATGCTACTCTAAGTCTGATTCGTCAACACTTGATGAGGGCTCAACAGCTAATGAAGAGGAAAGCAGATGCACACAGAAGGGATGTGGAATTTGAAGTGGGGGATCTGGTTTTTTTGAAACTTCGACCGTACAACCAACAATCCCTTGCTAGGAGGTCCAATGAGAAGTTATCTGCAAGGTTTTATGGTCCTTTTGCAGTGGAGGCCAAGGTAGGGGCGGTGGCTTACAAACTTGCACTGCCTCCTGATGCTAAGATACATCATACATTCCATGTATCACAGTTGAAGTTGGCAGTGGGTAGTACACTTAAGGCTGTATCCCTGCCTCCACAGTTAACTATGGAGGGAATTTTAGAAGCTGAGCCGGAACAGATCATGGATATGAGGATCAATAATAAAAGTGGACAAGAAGAGGTCTTGGTTAAGTGGAAAGGTCTTTCGGATCATGACAGTACTTGGGAGTGGAAAGGAGTCATAGAGAAGCAGTTTCCGGAATTCAACCTTGAGGACAAGGTGTTTTTAAAAGGAGGGGGTAATGTTACACTTGAAGGTCCACCTCTTCTCTTTCAGTACAGAAGAAGGAAGAATGGATTGGCCAAGGCCCAAAGGGAGAAAGCCCTTACACAGGAGAAGTCTGGAAGTGGCTAAGGAAGAAGGCACGTGCAAAGAAGCCACCTGGATTTTGTTACCTAGGATAAGGTGAATGGGAATAACACAATCCACGTCATTGGGGGAACAGGCCATGTGCGTGAGGATCGAGTCTCTATTTAGTTGTTGAGTCTGTTGTTTTCTTCTTTTCATCTTGGAGATCATAGTGTATTGGAGAGTAAGAGATTCCATAATATCCCTGAGTACTTTGTTTAAACTTTATTGAAGAGGAAGAAGTTTATTTCCTCTCTTGAGTATTGTTTTACATTGAAAAGATACAATCATCGTATTACACTTGCGGCTGGAATATGTAGAGCTGGGTGACGTTTTATATACCTCGTCTTGAGATTATGCATTTTGGAGTCTGCCTTGTCTTAAGTAGTACTGGCATCTCAGACGGTAATGAGCTTTCAGTGTACGAAATGTATCCGTGTGCGAGAATATGCCTCCTCAAGTGATGGTGGGGACTTTGGAGTGGTGATTGACACTCATATCAGATATTATCTAGTATCCGGAGATTATCGAATGTGAAACAGTTTTTTGTTAATATGTTTTTCTCAGTTCTTTCTTCGTTTATAATGCAGCAAGATTCTGGTATTGGTTTCAAGGATTTGTTGTTTTTTAGCGCTATGTGTTAATGAAGGGATCAAAATTGAATTCTCTTATTGCGGTTAGGCAAATTAAAAATCATGTTTTGTGTAGTTGTTTACTCTGCTGGTTTTGTGTAATCTTTCTTTTGGATATCTAATTTCAAAATAGGACATAAGAGGAGGGAATGACAAAGTTTTGTTTTGATCTGGAATCATGTAGAGATGATATATTTATCGCAGAGATTCGTACTAGGATACAAACATTGGTTTCCTTTGTTGTTAATTCATGCTATCGATGGTTTCAAACTTTGAGTGATGGCAATAGTATCAAAAGGCAGCTAAGGGCTACTGTTGTTTTATAGGGTCTGAGAGTATGAAACCATCGATAACATGAATTAACAACAAAGGAAAGAGCAAGAATTGAGTTGGCTCATTCTTAAAGCTATATATTTATTCTCTAAAAGAATTATCTTTGTTTTAAATTTTGGTATTTACGTTCTTTGCCTTTATTTTGCTTTTAGTTAGAGAGTCTTGATGGCTTTGGTAATTTGTTCAACATTACATGGGTTCATCTGAGTTTTCGTTTGTCATATATCTATTTTCTTGTGTTGTTTTTCACTGTGCAAGTCCTAAAGTTGTGGTCCTATCTTTTTCTCTATTTAGTCACGATATCAAAAGTTTGTATGATTGGAACAATCAACAATGATAAGAGTAAGGCTACATTCTCTCCTTCGAAGAGGTGACAAAACCATTTATTTGATATGTTCTCAGGCTTTCTAGGTGACAGATCAGGGATGGGAAAACCCAAACCAGAACACAGCCATTTCGCTCCAAAAATGTAAAATAACGGGAGCTCATATCTTGCCCCAGTAAAAAGCCGTGGAAGTTATACTAAAGTCTGGTATGTTCTCATGGGACGGCTTGAACTCTCAACATTGTACTATAGAGAGAATGCGAATAACGGTCCTGGAGCGGATACGAGTAAGAGAGTAAAATGGAATGGTTTTAAAGGTATAAGAGACCCGAAGGAGGTCGAACAGTTTACTGTGGCACACCAGGTCGTCCAATATTGGTCAAGGAGATGGTCGTCCAATACTGCCTATCCTTGAGTGGAAAATGAGATACGGCAAATGTTCTCCGTGAAGCACTCAAAGAAAGAGTTCTAGGAGGGATTCATGGCGGTGTTAGGTCACCAACCACTGCGACAGTCTAAAAGAAACTACCAAGAACCATTCAAAGAAAACTCCATGTACATCTCGGGCCTTTGTGATTTGATCCAAAATGTGTTTGATTACTTGATAGATCTGACGAAATTTAACTTGCACCAAGCACAATAATAGTATAATCATAACCATGCACATAGCCTTTGTAGTTGGAAATTACGAAAGTCTTGCTTGAGGAAATACTGAGTTGGAAAATACTTTGTTCACTTCAAGAACTTGGAAAATATTTTGTTCACTTCAAGAGCTTCATCACACGTAATTGAAAGTGAAAAACAGAGTATCGTCTCTGCAAAACAGAACAAGTGAAGATGTTTGGATGTTTGGGCTGCAAACTAGAGAAGAGTAACTCAAGCCTAATGTCGAAAGCCCAACATGTAAAATCGTGGTCACCAAGCAAAAGAAGATATGCATACTCTTCATATATACAATCGTGCTCACCAAGGAAAGGAGATATGCTCAAATCTTTATATCAAGATATGTAAATGTCTATATAAGAAGTGTATCAAGCGTTTGTACAAGATATGAAAAGAAGTTAATACAATTAAGAAAGTCACACAAAAAGTTCTTTGTTTTCTCTTTTCATCATCTTCTTCATTCTTAGTGTTCATCATTCCTAGATCTTGATTTCATATTTCTATCATGGCATCAGAGCGCCAGGCTGAAGGATCTCTTGAGTCCTATCCTTTTCCGTCTCATATCAATGTGTCCAGCTTCGTTACGTTGAAGCTTACAGATAACAATTATTTGTTGTGGAAGACTCAAGTGGAGTCGTTGGGGTTTGTGAATGGTAGAGAGAACGCCCCAACCGAATCAATCCGTGTCAAGTTCAATGGTGTATCATCTGAGGTTAGTAATCCCGACTACGAAAACTGGTTTCAAACGAATCAGCTTGTTAAATCGTGGTTGTTTGGGACTTTGTCTGAAAGTGTTCTTGGTCTTGTCTATGACTTAAGTTCAGCTCAAAATGCCTGGTTAATGGTAGCTGAAAATTTTAACAAGTGTTCTATCTCAAGAGAGTTTGATCATCTCGCCTCTCTCTAAGTTCTCACTAAGGGAACTCGTGATTTGTCTGAGTATTTGAAAGATTTCAAAAATCTGTGTGATTCTTTAAGCTCCATTGGTAAACCGGTCTCTGAACCAATGAAGATTTTCCGTCTCCTTCAAGGCCTGGGTAGAGAGTATGAATCCTTTGCTACGGTTATGCAAGCTTCTATGCATAAGCCACCGGTTCCTACCTACACCGATGTTGTCTCTCAACTACAAGGATTTGATAATCGGATCAAGTCTTACACTCCGGTCGCTGCACCTGTCTCTCCTCATATTTCTTTTCAAGTCCAACAAGGAAACTCCAATGGAGGACATGGTTCAAATCAGAACAACTACAACCCACAATTCTTCAGTCAGAGAGGAAGAGGTCCTAACAACAATCGCTTTGGTGGTTCTCGTGGCAGAGGTGATTTCTTTACTCATGGTCGTGGGTTTACGCAGCAAGTCTCTGGATCTAGTGCTCAAAACAACACCAATTATAACCGCCTCGTATGCCAAATTTGTGGTCGTACCGGTCACGTCGCTTTAAAGTGTTGGAATCGCTTTGATAACTCCTATCAAAGCACCGATGTTCCTCAAGCCCTTGCCACTATGAACATCTCATGCACTCAATCGAATGAGCGGTATCCTGATTCAGGAGCAACATCTCACATCACCAACACAACAGACCATCTTCATGACATCTCCTCTTACTCTGGTTCTGCACACATTATGGTGGATGATGGTGTATTCTTTCCTATAACCCATGTTGGCTCTACAACACTTTCTTCAACCTCAGGTACACTGCCTCTTAATGATGTTTTAGTATGTCCCAAAATTCAAAAGCCACTGTTATCTGTTTCGAAGCTATGTGATGATTATCCTTGTGGTGTTTACTTTGATGATACTCATGTGTCTATTTTGGATAAGCAAACACAGAAAGTGTTGACAAAGGGAAACAGACATGAGAGCTTGTACAAGTTAGAGGATTCAGGTGTAAAAGTGTTTTACTCTTCACGCCAACAGACTGTAAGTGATGAAGTCTGGCATCAACGGTTAGGACATCCAAATCCACATGTCCTCCAACTCCTGAAGAATAACAAGGTAATTACGAGTAATAAGAGCAGCACTAACTCCATTTGTGAACCTTGTCAGATGGGGAAAAGTTCAAGATTACCTTTTTATAATTCTGTTTTTCATGCACGTGAACCACTTGAGAGGATCCATTGTGATCTTTGGGGTCCTTCTCCCTTTGTTTCGGTTCAAGGCTTTAAGTATTATGTGGTTTTTGTTTACAATTTCTCTCGATATACTTGGTTATATCCATTACAATTTAAGTCATATTTTTTTACGATCTTTCTTAAGTTTCAGAATTTGGTTGAAAATGTGTTCACCAAAAGATCAAAGTTTTCCAAAGTGATGGAGGAGGGGAATTTATCAGCAACCAACTCAAAGATCATTTTTCAAAAAGAGGAATTCAACACTTAATGTCTTGCCCCTACACTCCACAACAAAATGGTTTAGCCGAGCGAAAACATCGACATGTAACCGAATTGGGATTAGCCATGCTATTCAATAGGAAAGTCCCTCTTCAATATTGGGTAGAAGCATTTTACCCGGAAAATTATCTTATCAACTTGCTTCCCTCAACATTCTACTTCAGGTCAGAGTCCTCATGAAGTTTTATTTAGAACACAACCAACTTACACCGCATTACGAACGTTTGGTTGTGCTTGCTATCCATATCTACGTCCTTACTCATCTCATAAATTTGATCCTCACTCACTTCAGTGTGTCTTGATGGGATATAACTCTCAATATAAAGGATATAGGTGCCTTCACCCTCCCACAGGCCAAGTATTCATCACTCGACATGCAATCTTTGATGAGCATTGTTTCCCATTTCAAGGTCGCTACCAGTCATTTACCCCTGCTTACACCACTCCGTTACTTACTTCATGGCAAAAGTCTCCTCCCGAGCCTTCTCCTTTGTCTCACTTCGTACCACAACATATACCTTCGCTCGTCCAACAACATGTCTTTAAGTCAGTACCTCAGGTACTTCCTTCTCGATCCACTCCTTGTTCATCTTCCGCTGTATCTTCTGCATCTACGGAATTTGGTCTTCCCGCTACATCTTTGAGCGATTCAGGTGCTCCTTCTGTTTTGTCTAAGGGTTATTCTGAGCGTACGGCAAGCTTTCATCTTATTCCTATAGGCGACAGTGATCTCTTAGTTCACATAACAGAAGGTGCCTCTGTTCCGAACACTCACTCGATGCATACTAGATCAAAGTCTGGAATCTCCAAACCAAATACACGCTATATTTTACTCACCACCACATCTCTTCCTGATGAACCGAAGAGTGTTATCTCTGCACTTAAACATCTTGGTTGGAATGCTGCAATGAACGAAGAATACAATCTTGTCTTGATAAAGATACTTGGTATTTGGTACCTCCTACACTTGAAATGAATGTACTTGGGTGTGCAAGTGGGTGTTTAGAGTCAAGTTGTTAAGCGATTGATCTCTTGATAAACTCAAAGCTCGTCTCGTTGCTAAAGGATTCGAACAAGAAGAGGGTATAGACTTCACTGAAACATTTAGTCCTGTTGTTAAGACGGAGACCATTCGCATTGTGCTTTCGGTTGCCACCGCTAAAAATTAGCCTATAACACAACTCGACGTTAAGAATGCGTTTTTCCCTGGTGATCTTCAAGAACCTGTGTACATGTCCCAGCCCCCTGGTTTTGTAAGTAACTCTCATCTGGATTATGTGTGTTGATTAAAGAAATCATTGTACGGCTTAAAGCAGGCTCCTCGAGCTTGGTTCGAAAAATTCAGTAATTACCTTCTTGAGTTTTAATTCTCCTGTAGTTTGGTTGACCCATCTCTCTTCGTTTACAATCATCACGGTATGACTATGGTGTTACTACTTTATGTCGATGACATTATTCTTACCGGCAGCTGCTCTGTTTTACTTAACACATTTGTTACTCAAGTGAGCAAGGAATTCTCGATGAAAGATATGGGATTGTTGCATTACTTCCTTGGAATTCAAGCCATTTTTCCGCTGTTCACTTGTCTGCCAATCCAAAATTCCACAGCCGATCCAAACACATTGAGGTCGATTACCATTTCATTCGAGAGAAAGTTGCACTTTGTGTTATTGAAACTCGTCACATCTCTAATGTTCATCAACTCGCATACATTTTTACTAAATCTCTGCCTCGATCCTCCTTTGATGCATTGCGTTCCAAACTGGGTGTTTGTGCTCCACCAAACATCAGTTTGAAGGGTGATGAAAGTGAAAAACAGAATATCGTCTCTGCAAAACAGAACAAGTGAAGATGTTTGGATGTTTGAGCTGCAAACTAGAGAAGAGTAACTCAAGCCCAATGTCGAAAGCCCAACATGTAAGATCGTGGTCACCAAGCAAAAGAAGATATGCATACTCTTCATATATACGATCGTGCTCACCAAGGAAAGGAGATATGCTCAAATCTTTATATCAAGATATGTAAATGTCTATATAATAAGTGTATCAAGCATTTGTACAAGATATGAAAAGAAGTTAATACAATTAAGAAAGTCACACAAAAAGTTCTCTGTTTTCTCTTTTCATCGTCTTCTTCATTCTTAGTGTTCATCATTCCTAGATCTTGATTTCATATTTCTATCAGTAATGGGCTTTGTAATCTTAAACATTCTGAGAATTTTCTCTCTTGAAGAGGAATGAGACACTCACACTTTGATAGAGTACGCCTTGATCATTCTATAGCAAAGTACTCCTTGTTTGAATTGTTTGCCTCTGGTCATTCTCAATACTTGAGATTTGAAGATTTCAATCGCTGGCCAAATTTAACTTGTATTAGCGAAACTTTTTCGAAAAAGGGAAAAATTTATGGTTCGATGATCGCTTGAGACATAAAGAGGAAATCTTTTATTTAGTATGAGATATAGCCAAACCTAAATGATAGGACGGTGGCGACAAATCTAGCCTCTTGGAAAAGAGAACTAATCAAATGGATAAGGAACAAGGAAGCATTAGTGCTTAGGGATGTTAATATGGGTAAACCCAACTCATTTAAATCCGTATCTATTTAGATTCATACCCATTTATATCTATTTAGTTTAAAAGCCTAATAGGGTTACCATTTAAATTTATTTAATTTACACTTACCATTTAAACTCATTTAAACCCATTTAGACCCAGTTTAAGCTATTATAATATATTATTAATTAAGCTCTAAATATTATAAATAAATACGACTTCACATTTTTTCACAAAAACCGATTCCGTTTCTCGCTAAAAACGTGATTGTATATATCCCACCAAAAACGTAATTTTACATTTCCCACAAAAAAATAAATTCATGTTTGTACCATTGAAAACGTATTCCGCATTTTGCCGCCAAAATATGATTCCATGTTTTCCCGCCAAAAACGCAATTATGTGTTTTCTACCAAAAACATGATTTCATGTTTTTTACCTTTGATTACGTGATTTCGTGTTTTCCCGCCTAAAACGTGATTCCACGTTTTCGCGCCAAAAATATAATCCCGTGTTTTCCCACCAAAAACACAATTCCGTGTTTTCTACCAAAAAACATGATTTCATGTTTTTCCGCCAAAAACGTGATTCCGCATTTTCCGCCAAAAACATGATTCCGTGTTTTCCGCCAAAAACATGATTCCGTGTTTTCCCACCAAAAACACAATTCTGTGTTTTCTACCAAAAACGTGATTTCATGTTTTTTACTTTTGAAAACCCGATTCCATGTTTTCCCGCCAAAAATGTGATTCCGCGTTTTTCCGCCAAAAACATGATTTAATGTTTTTCCTTTCGAGAATAAAATTTTGTATTTTTCGCCAAAAACGTGGTTCCGCGTTTTCCAGCCTAAAATGTGATTCCGTGTTTTCCGCCTAAAACGTGATTCCGTGTTTTTCCGCTCAAAACATGATTTCATATTTTCATCTAAATTCGTAAAACAATTCCGTGTTTTCTACCAAAAACGTGATTTCATGTTTTTCCGCCAAAAACGTGATTTCGCGTTTTCCGCCAAAAACATGATTCCGTGTTTTCCCACCAAAAACACAATACCGTGTTTTCTACCAAAAACGTGATTTCATGTTTTTTACTTTTGAATACCCAATTCCCTGTTTTCCCGCCAAAAATGTGATTCCGCGTTTTTCCGCTAAAAACATGATTTAATATTTTTCCTTTCGAAAATAAAATTTTATATTTTTCGCCAAGAACGTGGTTTCGCGTTCTCCCGCCTAAAATGTGATTCCGTGTTTTCCACCTAAAACGTGATTCCGTGTTTTCCGTCCAAAACATGATTTCGTATTTTCATCTAAATTCGTAAACCGTAACATATAATTTTTAGTAATCGCAACAGTGTATAACTATTATTTTTAATTAAAAAGTTAAAGAAAAATTAAAAATAAATAATTTAATTATATAAAATATTTAAATCGGTTTAATTGGGTATCCATTTATGATGTCAAAACCCCATTTAATAATTGGGTTTTAATGGGATAATCCATTTAAACCCATCAAATTAGATGGATCTTAATGGGTTAACCTATTTAAACCCATATCCATTAAAACCCGCTAATCAAAACCTATATTAAAATCCCTAATAGTGCTAAAGTGACTTAGATAGCTCAAGTTGCCGTGGAGGTTACTCTATCAACAGATACTTTGAATGAAGCTTAGATAAGTCATCTCAAATATCTGTTGGAAAAGACGTACAAGGAAGAAGATATTTTCCCGAAACAATGTACCCGACTCCTATGGCTTCAGTGTGAAGATACGAACACAAACTATTTTCACTCGACTACAAAGGAAAGAAGACCTATTAATCATTTTACAGTTGTAGAAAATATCGATGGAACCCCTCATCATAGTGGACAAGTTTATTCAAAGATTAACTCAAGTTACTTCTACAAGATGTCATATCCCCGTGCATCTCGACGGAGGTCAACAAGCTTCTCTTATCTTAAGAAGAAGAAATCAAGCAAGCGACTTTTTAGATCAATATATGCCATAAAAGCACTTGGTGCTGACGGATTTATCTTTGTTTTCTTTTTCCAAATCATTTTGGATAGTTATCGGTTCTGATGTAGTTCGTGAAGTACAAGCATTCTTAAATTCGGTTATTTCCCCTCTACTTTAAATATTACACATCTAAGACTTATTCTTAAGGTGTTGAGTCTTAAGAAGGTTTCCGATTATTGTCGTATAATTTTATGCATTTTCGTATGATTATAGCTGAAAGTCTTTAAAAGAGACTTTCATCCATCATTCCCAACATTATTTTGGAACACCAATCGGCTTTTGTTCTTGGAAGAGTTATTTTAGATAATATCAACAAAAACTACAATTATTGTTGACTCTTTGAGCTTTTGATTTTTGCCTTGTTTTTTAAAAAAATATTAAATTTTCTGACAGGAAACGAAGGGTTTGATGCGTGATAAGGACATTATCTAAAATAGCTCTTCCGGGTTCATGCTCAGGTTCAAGCTCACTCTGGATCATATCGTTTTTGTTGATCATATCAATGATGAGAGGAGAAGATGAAGAAACAAAACAACCGAACCAAAATCAATACAGAACAAATTATATTTTAGTGTAGTTTAAATGGATTTATTTTTCAATAACCGTAACAGAATCCGAATAGTCTGAACCGGAAAGGAAAAACACTAATTTAAACTAAAGTTTCTTAAAAAATTATGAATATATTTGACGAAAAACCAAAACAAAACATACTAAATTATCATAACAGATTATTCTATTAGGTTTTGCTTTGGATACTATTATTCATAACTCATAACCTAGAATAAAACCAAACTGAAATCCTGATTAACTATGATTTTCCGGGTAAGAAAAAAAAGCACGTATAACTTGTTGGGTAAACAAGAGAAGAAAATCTTAGTAAGAATATGAGTTTGCAGCTCAAGTAATTTGGTATTGTTATGGCTCTATACCATTATCTTATACTAACTTATCTATTTGGTACAGAGTTATAGCATCACAACACAATTCATGCAAATGTAGTAGCTTTGGTTTCCTTTTTTCATTTCTCAATCCTTTTTACCTTTGTTATCTTCATCGCCTTACAGAAATTTCATGAACCAATAAGCAGAAGATTTTGGGTGACGGGTTAAACCGTTCTTGTAGTCTACATATACCAAACCAAATCTCTTGGTGTACCCTTGCGCCCACTCGAAGTTGTCCAGCAACGACCACGCAAAGTATCCCTTTATGTCCACTCCATCTCTGTTTCAATTGTCACCATTAATAAAATAGTCTCAGTGTTAGGTTTTGTAAAATGCGAATTTACTTGATAAAAGTATATATATATATATATATATATGCCAGTTTCCTAAGTACTTGTTCTCGTAAACATATGAATGAAGAGAGAATGTTGGCTCACTTGATAGCCTGAGAAACATTGGCAAGGTAGCTTTTGAAATAGGCAACTCTAAGTTTATCGTCAAGCATCTCATGCATAGAGGCAGATCCGTCATCTTCATCATCCATACTAGGGGTGGGCATGGGCAGTTATGGTTCGGTTTCGGTTCGGTTTCTCGGTTTTTTAGTTTTTCGGTTTTAGGGAGAAGTGGTCCATATAGGTTTCATACTATTCGGTTTTGGTTCGGTTTTGATCGGTTTGGTTTGATAACAATAAAGTCCATATAATAACCGAAATATATTTGGT